>BRYE01000015.1:17767138-17769638 GCA_030159115.1 Actinidia arguta var. hypoleuca | reverse complement strand
TTAGGAAAAATTACAAGAAAACCCCTAGAGTTTGACCCTTTTACATGCTCCAATTCACCTAATTTTTGCTCGAAATTTAGCATTTGTTTCATGTTCAGGTCCATTTTGAGACTTGGAAGGCTAAAACCGATATTGATAATGGCTTCACTTTTGTAGGCAGACTACATCATTATTTATTTATTTATTTATAATAATAATAATTATTATTATTACCTTTACACCTTAAAATGCACCGAAGGCGCAAGGTGTTCTAAAGGGCGCTTTCAGTGTTTAGGCCTCGAAAAAAGGCAATAGCAAACGGAGTAGCCCTCCATTGTCGTTCACTACCGCCTTGTGATGAGCCATCCAAAGGAAGCTACCCAGCAAGGTTGGCCCTGAATCTCGCTCTTCTCTAGGATGCCACCTCCGTAGAGTAAGCCAAGCAGGAAGCGTTGTCGATGCGATGGCATTCCAAATGGCAGCCAAATGTGACATTTTAGAAGAGGCCACCATGTAACTCAGCTAGCGTAACCACCCTTTCGCTACGAATTACTCATAGAAAGAACAATTCCTTACCAAACATCATATACAACTCATACAACTCCCAACCAATGTACATGTAGGAAGAAAGAAAATTCTAAACAAATTGAAGCCTTCGTCACAAAAGCACAAATAGGAGCAGGGCCCCCAATGACACCATCGTCAACAGATTTCCAACCAATAGACATTCACACGCTTGGCATCACAAACAGGTATACTAACACAATACCACAAACAATAGCCACGCCACTCAAAACACTACGACTGACCTTGTGCACTTCCACACTAAACTGGGGCTGAACATCTGGATAAAAGCAACAATAATAGCAGAGACCCTTGCCCAATGTCGACCATGGTATGTAGCCTGCAAAAATGCAACCGGAGCACAACCGACGAAACCAAATTCGACATTCTCAATCTTGAACGTAGTGAGAATGACTGCATAGCAAACGGAGCACAACCCCTTACTAATACGTAGCCATAAGTAACTTACAATCACATCTTCCCATTACATGCATGAGCATATTACTTGCCGAACTAAAAGACCAAACAGGTAACTTGAACATCTCCATCGTCGGCAAACATGATGAGAAAATAATTTGGCAACCGGCGTCAACTTTATGCTACCTCAACACCAAGGTAAACCACCACCTATTAAAAAATAATCAACTCACCAAAGGAATCAAAGAAGATCCCCCTCCCACCCCCCCAAATAAATTACTTTCGAAAATCTATTACATCTATCGAATTGTTAATAGATCCCCCTCTTCCTCCTTTCTTAAAAAAGAAAAGAAAAGGAGCACATGTCAACATTAAGAGAAATCAATATGCGAAGGAAGCATAAGGCTATGAATACCATAATCGACTAGCTCCATCAACCACAATGAACTCCATGTGAGCAAGCAATAAATGGATCGTGAAACAAGTGGAAGAAATCTAATATTGTGACTGCATATAGATGCACTCCTCAACGAATCAAAAGCCCAGATTCCAAACATATGAAGGAATATATATGTACATATATAAATATACATATACACATAGATTACCTTATCAAATGCTCGGCTTAGATAGCTCTACAGTATGATTGTATCTTCATATGCTTTGCATGTTCTACATAGTTCCTTACATAACGATGACAACTACCATTATAGTCCCGATGAACAAACTAAGCACAAACAAACCTAATGTGGCAACTCTTGCTACAAGTCAGACACGATGGCAGCCCTTGATGAAATTACCGCAAATAAAAAATACAAACCCACTACATAGCTTCATTCCCTGATAAACACACTCAGGAATAGGAACGATCACTCCTTTTAACACCCTTTCTAATTGACATAAAGCTTACGAATTCAATTGAAATTGAGTATAATCCAAATCTCTGAGTTCACCACTGCCAAAACCGATGATCGTCATGATCCAAGTGTGTATTTGCACAGAAAAAACACCACCCAACTCATTAACAACCTTACTGCTAACACAGAAATAGCCCCTAATTACGATACGACCACACGTGCGAAGCTCGTGGGGGATACCTAGTTTGTAGAAAAAGGTGCATTCTATAAAATCCCGTGTATGTCATCACAGAGTTGCAATAAGAGAAATTTCGCGCCATGTACTAAGGATAGTAACATTAACATTCCCATTTGGAAACCCACAAGCTAGCCAGTTGATGCACTTGTTACACTGTTAATATATGCTCAATCGAACTCCATTCCAGCTGCAACATCAAGTACCTGCAATGATGGATTAAATTGTTAAATTAATGTTGAGTATTCTCCGTCTCCGAGATCAATTGGATAGCTGCCAAGGCTTCCATTTCGAACTCGGGCGAGGTTGCGGCTTCACCGCAAGCTAGAGTCCATTCCTAAATGGACACACATATTCCTCCATGCTTCGTAGCTATGCCAATTCTCCAATGAAACCAGTGATCCAATACTTACCAAAAAAAAAAGCGATCAACAATTTAGGTCGCATT
>BRYE01000015.1:17739638-17742138 GCA_030159115.1 Actinidia arguta var. hypoleuca | reverse complement strand
GCTTTTTTTTTAATTACTACCCATCTGGTGGACCTCTTTTTGTTATGTCATATATATTTGAGTTAGGAAATTGTTTCCAAAAAGCGAGATCACAGTCATAAAGTAGTTTGGTTGCAGGTTTTTCAGAAATAATTGTTTTAAAATAAAAATATAATTATTTTCATATTTTTCATATTTATTTATTTTAAAATACATTTTTTAAGAATCTGAAAATGTTTTTAATGTTTTCTAAAAATTAAGTTATTTTCCAAGAAAATTCTAGAAAACAGCCAAACAGAACAATGTCTTGCAATACAATTCGAAATTAATAACATTTCTCCACCATAGCCCAATGTAAGGTACCACATTATAATCCAAATAATAACGCTATTTTTGTAAGGTTCCAACCAAAAACGTCTTACTTATTGTCATAGAAAAGGTGATCTATTTCGACCCAAAAAATTTCTCTCTAGCCCCATCTATTTATTTTGGTAAGTTTCACTGACCTCGTTTACAGTTTCTAACAACTACAATCACCTTTCATATATCAAAATTACCTCTTGAGCTATTTTTTTAAGTAAAAATGGAAAATTTATCCTTATTTTTGAGTTTTGGTATTTTTTCCCTCAAGATTGCCCTTGTTTTTGTAATGAATTTGGATAATTTAGGTCATTTTTTTTTATAAAAATACTTATTGATAAAAAATAAATATAGAATAGTTTATAAATAAATTGTGTTTTGAGAAAAAAAGAATGTTTATTCATTTTAATTGGTGTATTAAAAAAATAAATTTAGTTTACTTAAATTTAAGGACAATCTTTTTATTTTTGTCGAAAAATTAGCACTAGTAGAGAATCTTGATAATAGTTTTAAAATTAAGGAATGTTAGTACTATTTCAAAAACTATAAAGAAGTGTTTGTAATTGTCAAAAACTTCTTGGAAGATAAGTGACATTGACCCAAATTAAAAACTGGGACCGGAGAAAAATTATTTCGGTCCAAATAGAATCACCTCTTTAATAAAACCAAAAATCAGGCATATGTTTATGGCTTAATTTCCTTAAAACAATTAGTCGATCAAGTTTTTACTAAATTTTATAAGTTTATGAATTCATAAGTTTTATGAGCTAAGGTCCTTTAATTTAATAGGAAGCCAAAATATGAATATTTTATCCTTGACTTTTAAAATAATAAATAAAATAATAATTATTTGTTGCTTTGAAAAGAAA
Source organism: Actinidia arguta var. hypoleuca (assembly GCA_030159115.1). Lineage (NCBI taxonomy): Eukaryota > Viridiplantae > Streptophyta > Magnoliopsida > Ericales > Actinidiaceae > Actinidia > Actinidia arguta. Next base: position 17,740,930 of record BRYE01000015.1, on the reverse strand, counting down.
AATTATTTTTTAAAAAAAATTTATTTCCCACCACGACCATGCTGCTATTGCCGCTACCGCGCAAGAATAGCGAAATTATAGTGATTGCTATTTTGAACAATAAAATTATTTTTTGAATTTTTTTACTATTTTCCATCATCACCACCACCAACTACCATAGCCACTGCCGCCTCGGCTATTGCCGCCACCGCCCAGAATAGTAAAATATTACTGTTTATTTTTTTGAACAATAAAATTATTATTTTTATATATTTTTTTACTATTTTACATCACCACCACTATTAACGTTGCCATTGCCATTACCGCCAAAATAATGAAATTGTACTATTTTACTATTTTGAACAATAAAATTATTTTCTGAAATATTTTTGCCTGGTTTCCACACTGCCACCACCGCCTAGAAAAGTGCAATTGTATTATTTATTTTTTTGCACAGTAAATTTATTTTTTAATTTTTTTTACCATCACCACTATAAAACACAATGAAATTCTAATGTTCGTTATTTTGAACATTGATTACTATTCAAAATAATAAAAAAATACTATAACAAATAGTTAAATTTCACTGTTCCAGGTTACTGATGACTAGTCAGTGCATCTAGAGTGTAGAAAAAAATTGTAACAATGATATCTAAAGAAATATGGGGTTTAAGGATAATTTTTTTAGATGTACAAAGTAACAAGAATATTTTTATTTATTTTAGTTAAATGGAGTTTTTGCTTTAAAGTTTTGTAGATGTACTAATTAAGCTAAAAAAATGCTCTTATCTTTGGCCAAAAGCCCCTTAATAAAATGTGATTGGTTAAGAAAATTACATTGATGCCCTCCTTGACTTAAAAGAATATTCTATGCATCTTTACGGGGACCTCTTTATACGCAAGAAAGTAGTTTAGGATAATTACACAAAAATCCCCAAGCCTTCTACATATTCTACAGCAATCCCAAAGTGTTGTATAAATATATCCTTAAGTATGTGTATAATATAACCAATTATATAAACAACAATGTCCCCTTCAAAAATGAATTTTGGGGTCCTCCTCTGTATTGAGATCATCTTGGACCTGTGTCAAAAGGACATCAAATCATCCTAAAGAGGCAAAGCAAAGCATGGGCAGTGAACTGAGTACTGGGGTCTGGATGGGCCAAACTAGTGCGCACACAATCATTTAGTTGGCCCAATGCTTACTTAAAAATTGTTAGTGGATTGTGATTTGAGTAGGTGTTTTATAGAAAGTAAAGAGAAGAGAAGAGAAGAGAATGAAAAACTTTTTAGACTACTTCAGCTGGTTAA
>BRYE01000015.1:17709638-17712138 GCA_030159115.1 Actinidia arguta var. hypoleuca | reverse complement strand
GGCCCAATCAGCATCAGTGTAGACTTCAATTTGTAAATGTCCACGTTTCTTAAACAACATACCTCTTCCAGGAGTCCCTTTCAAGTACCTCAAGATTCTACACACAACATCAAAGTGTTCCATGCTAGGTGAGTGCATGAATTATCTTACCATGCTTACTACAAAGGCTATATCTGGGCGTGTATGAGCCAAATAAATTAGTCTTCTAACAAGTCTTTGGTATTGCTACCGATTCACCAATTCTTCGATTTTGGCAGGTTATAGCTTCAATTGGTGTTTCAGCTGCTTTGCATCCAAGCAACCCTGTTTCACCAAGTAAGTCGGGTACATATTTGTGTTGATTTACAAATATACCTTCCTTAGACCTTGCAAATTCCATCACAAGAAATATTTCAAAGCACCCAAATCCTTGATCTTAAAATCATCAGCAAGTTTCTTCTTAAGTCTTTCCAACTCGACATTATCATCACGAGTCAAGATTATATTATTCACATAAATAATCAAGATAGCAATTTTATCTTCTCTTAAATGTTTATAAAACATAGTATGATCTACTTGAATTTGACAGTAACCATGACGTCTTACAGCATTTTCAAAGCATTCAAACCATGCTCTAGAAGATTGCTTGGGGCCATATAAAGACTTTTTCAGTTTGCGGACTTTATTTTTTTCCAATCTTTCATCAAAACCAAGTAGTAAGTTCATGAAGACCTCCTCTTACAAGTCTTCATTTAGGAAAACATTTTTAACGTCCAACTAGTGTAAGAGCCAATTGGAATTCACCGCCAAAGATAATAAAACCCGGATTGTGTTTATTTTGGCTACTGGAGCAAAGTTTCCAAATAGTCAATTCCGTATGTTTGTGTGAATCCTTTTGCCACAAGCCTCACCTTGTACCTTTCTTTGCTTCCATCAGCTTTGCATTTTGTTGTAAACACCTATTTGCACCCTACTTTCTTTTTCTCCCTTGGTAAGTCAACTACCTCTCAAGTGCCATTTTTTCTAAGAGCATTCATCTCTTCCATAACTGCTAACTTCTAATTTGGATCATCTAGAATTTCCTGAATATTTCTTGGAACAACAAGCGAGAGATCTCTATGGTTATTAAAAAGTTTTTGATAAGATAAATATTTGGCAATAGGATGGTTGGTACATGATCGGATCCCCATTTCTAATAGCTATCGGAACATCAAGGTCTATGGGCTCATTATTAGAAGGAACAATAGAAGCAAGAATAAGAATACCTGAAATATTCTCGGGACCATCTCTCAGAGATTTTGGTTGATCTTGTGTTGGGATGATAGGCAGGTTTGTACCCTTTGTACAAGTTCTTCTACTATAAACTTGAAACTCAGTATTTGGATCATCTTGACCCTTTTGTGGTACTTCTCCCCCTGTTGGCAATACAATTATACCTGGCAATGGTTGTGACTGGAATTTCTATCTTTTTCAATATCTTGAACTATTTTTTTCTGGGATTGTGGTTTTGAAAGAATAGGATTGTTTAGAATTGTGTTAGGTAACGGAAATGTCCCAAAAATTTTCTTCTTTCAACTTTTCCTCCCCCAGAAGATGATTTTTGCCAAAGTAAGGTTGGTTGTCCACAAAAGAAACATCCATGCTTACATGAATTTTCGTGGTTTGGGGATTGTAACATTTGTATCCTCTTTTGTTTGGAGCATAACCAATGAAGATACATTTTTCAGCTATAGGATCAAGTTTGGATCGGAATTTACTGGGTATGTGAACAAATACTGTGCTACCAAAAACTTTTATTGGTAAATTAGATTATATTCTTGTATTAGGAAAAGTTTTTTAACGCAATCTAAGGGTGATAAATTTCAAAACTCAAGTAGGCATCCTGTTGATCAAGTAGGAAGTTGTTAAAACAGCCTCACCCCATATATATTTTGGAATATTCCTAGGAAACATTATGACATGAGCCACTTCAAGTAAATATTTGTTTTTTATCTTAGCAATTCCATTTTGCTGAGGAGTGTCATGACATGTAGATTGATGTTAAATCTTTTTTTTTCTTTCAAAAAATTCCCTAAATACTCAATAAAATACTTTGTTTCATTATCAGAATGAAGTATACTGAATTTTGTTTGAATTGTTTTTCGATCATTTTGAAAAAATCTTTGAACAATTTTTCCACCTCAAAATTTTCAATCATCAAATAAAAACCCAACATAATCTTGTATAATCATCAATAAATGTTACAAACTATTTTTTTCCAGACATAGTAGTGACCTTTGAAGGGCCCACACATCACTATGAATTAAATAAAATGATTTCGAAACACAATAGGGTTTTGAGAAATAAGTAGCACAATGATTTTTTTGATAAATAACAACTTTGACATTGAAAAGATGAACGATCCAAAATTTTAAACAACCCAGGAAATAAATGTTTAAGATAAGGAAAACTAGGATGCCCTAATCTAAGGTGCCAAAGCATTATTAGTTCATGAACAAAAATTATTACTGAAGGAGTTGTC
>BRYE01000015.1:17662138-17664638 GCA_030159115.1 Actinidia arguta var. hypoleuca | reverse complement strand
GTAATTACAATTTTCTTGATTTGACATTATTTTATGGTGTATTTTCACTTACACCCCTGTAATTTAAGCGATTATTATTTGTATCCCGTATTTTAGGGGCGTTAAGATCATTTATGAAGCCAACTTAGATGCAACCTATACCGAATTTTTGTCAATTTTAACAAAAAATTTGACATTCTTACTTTACTATAAAGTTCAGGGTGTGTAAGTATTTTTAAAATAAAATTGAGGGGGTGCATGTGATAATCGCTTAAAATTCTGTCAATTCTTTACATGAGAGTTCAAATGGTGTAAGTATCACAAAATAATATTGAAGAGTTGCAAGTGATAATCGCTTAAAGTACAGGGGTGTAAGTAAAAAATATCCCTTATTTTAAGTAAAGAGAGTTTTAGGTTCATGGTGACTAAATTTTACTGCAATTGGTCTACATCACAAAATCTTAATGACAAAACTCTTTTTGATCAAATTGAATAAAAATATCTTACACTGATCTCTATGTTTATCCCCATTTCTCACGACACACTGCCATCCCTACTAACTCCGGATACCACTGCCCGCGACCACTTTCCAATCAATCGTAGATAATTTTTCAATGAACTTTCTAAAAAAATAACAGTGATCTTTCATGTGACCAATAATATATATATTTTGAGTATTCTATGAATGAAAAATTAACAGTGAAGTTTTAATCTATGAATATTCTGTAGGAAAAAATAGTGACGTTTTATTATTTGAATATTCTATAAACAAAAAATTAAACAACGAAATATTATGTAAATATAAAGTTTTCCTATTTAAAAATCTTACTGTTTGAATTAAACACATACAGAAATTTATCTATTTGACATTGTAAAATTTATCTATTACGAGGAGAGGCTGGCATCGGCCAATGGTGGCAATGGTAGCGGTGACAAAAATGAATTTTTTTTAAAAAATCATGATCAATAAAATTTATCTGTTGATTGGTGGTGGCAGTAAAGCGGCAGCATCAACAATGGTTTGGTGCTGGCAATTGTGGTTGCGTTGATAGTAAAATTTTTCAAAAACTAAAAATTATTTGGCGGCGGCAGCAATGGTCAAGTGACGGCAATTGTGGTGGCGATGAGAGTATTTTTTTTCAATAGTGAAATTTATCAGTACGGTGGCAACTAGGATGGCCATAGTGGCAATTATATTGGTGATAAGATTTTTGTTTTCAACAAAAAAATTTATTTGTTCAATGGTGGCGAGTGATAGTGGCAGTTGCCTTGGTGGTGGCCATGGTAGTGACGTGTTAACATACTTCGTGAAGTGTCATGTCGTACAATGCTCATTTGATAAAAGCAGTGACTTAGCCTGGTCTATTCATGCCTATTTGTGCTCGTGTCATGTCGTGCCATGATTTTTTTTAATGAATGAGTTTAATGTGTTAAAAACTTAAAATGATTTAAGATTTGGTCACTTAAACGTGTCGGGCCTGGCCCGGCCCATAAACGTGCCAACGCTATGCCGGAATTTTAACGTTATGTGTTATGCCAGAGTTTTAACGTGTGGTACCCCTGCTGGATTGCCCATTTGACATCTCTTTGACTATCTACAAAAGCGTGCAATTAATATCAAGTTACAAACACTTTCAACGTTAGATAGAATGGGCTCAAAATCCTACTCATTACTCTGTTGTGCTCAAAATAAATTACCAATTACACACATAAAAGTCAATAAAAATTTACATGGTTTGTCTAACGATACTTACATTCATAGAGAGAAATCATTAACCCACTATATTGAACGAATAGATTACAAAAGGAGGAGACGTACCCTCTCAACTCACACTCTCTGTTTTGCCTCTCACTCTCAACTTACAATATACCGCTTTCAGCCCACATCTCACTGCACACTAAATCTCAGCATCCTACTCTCCCTTTTATAGCCCAAAAGAAGAAGGTGGTAAACTTTCAATGTGAAACTTAATTGTTATCATATTCTTACTAGGAAACAATAAAAGATAATCCATCTTAAGAGTTCTAGATAACTCGAGATTTTCACTCTCACATGGACACTCCATGTGGGCCAACTAAATTTGGGCTTGGCTACTAAACTTAGACCTATCCAAGTGAATTTGAATTCATTCAGGTAGACTAGATTCAACATACTCTTAGTAAGAAATATATTGTGAGTGTAAGTGCTGGCTCGAGATCAAAGCAATTTCTGGAATTTTCAAATACTTGAACATCATTACAGGTGTGTATTTATGAGATTTGATTTTCCCACATAAATCTATCACCATCTACTTCTTTTTTTTCCGTCCAAATTCATTTGTCTCAAAGACATAAATATTCACTCTTTTAGGCACTTTCTCTCTCCATCATCTTCTTTATGGATGGAATTACTACCTGTAACCGAACTTTACATTGTTTGTTCATTTGATTTCTAACTACTAAGAGAAGACTTGGACCTTACTCAAATGTTGACTAAAATATAAATTCTCAAACTCTTTCTTTTAATCCAATCGTCTAAAGC
>BRYE01000015.1:17632138-17647138 GCA_030159115.1 Actinidia arguta var. hypoleuca | reverse complement strand
AATCCCCGGTACATCACCGTTGGCCGCCTCAGCTTCACCCCGGACCGTCCACCGGCGAAGTTGGTGGCGATGTTGCAGACCGGGTCCGGCGATGACACGAGCCTAACCGAGCATTTCTTGGGATCCACTGCCTTGCCATTGATGTACTTGTTCAAGGTCATCTCAAAATCACCGGCTTCGTCGGTCTCGTCGCTTCCGTAGTGCATGACTCTTTTTCTATCATCCATGCAGGTGATGGATACTCTGCAACCTGCATGAACAAGACGACCGGGTTATTAATTAAGTTTTGGGATAACGAAAAGCCGGCTTTTTGGCTTTTATAGAAAATAGTAAAGTTGAAACATGACTACTAGTGGTGGTGTCTGTCAAAACTTCTCTGGAATAGATTTTAGATTTTGACACTCTAGGATCTTATGTCATCTTGATTGGCATAGCTTATGATTATATTATGGACAAAAAATAATTTTTAAAAAATTATTTAAAAGTTGACTATTAGAAGTTATTATAAAAAAAAGACTTGCAAGTTTTTTGGTTTTTGATATTGGTAACTAATCCAACTCGAGTAATTGCAAATATAATTATTTCATAATGTGCTATCTATAAAAAAAAATTATCGAATCGGATTCACGACCGCTATAAAAGACTAAAAAATTAAAGACCCTTTCTATAATAAAAATGCTTAGAAGAAAATATTTATAATTAGCAAATAATCATATAAAAATTAATTTAATATATTAGGGACGAAATTAAAAAAATTAGCATACGAGATCAAAGTGAAATAAGATGAATACTTCAGGAGAACCAGACATAGTTTCCCCCGCCCCTTTTTTTGTGTGTTTGATTTGTCCAATGAACTAGCCAAAATGGTTCTCAAAGTTGCATAATATGTGTGTGTGTGTGTGAGAGAGAGAGAGAGAGAGAGAGAGAGAGAGAGATTACCTTTGATAGGCTTGGCACCACGAACCCATTCATTCCAACCGTCGGTGCAATCCTGACACAGCACTCTCCCACCCACATGTATGACCCCAGCTTCCTCCTTGAATGCTTCTGCACTGTTAACGGAATACCCCATCAAAACTGATGCTACAATCATCATCCAAAATGCTTGTGCCATCTCTCTCTGAGTCTCTTTCTCTCTCTCTCTCTAAGTTTGAATTGGGATGCATTATATATAATGGTAAGCATAAAAAGTTCCCAAGTACTATGGGTGGAAGGGCACTACTTGTGACGTGCATACCATTTTGCCTTTTTAGAAATCTCAATGCAATTTTTTAAGGAGAGGCTTTTTGGGGTCCATTTTTAGACTGCACCAGTGCAGTTATAGTATTTTGGACTTTGTTTTGTACTCATTTTAATAATTTAAATTGTCTATATTATAAATCTTATTGAGAGTTTTAATGTTTTTAAAAATTACATTAATCGAATGTTGATTAATAATCGATCAATATCAATTTATATCAAGATAAATTGGTATAGTCCTGTAAACTATATTTATTTATTAAGTTATAAAATAGTACTAAACGAATATTGAAATGAATCTGATCAACATGTTTTTTTATGGTATTGATCTTTACGAACAAAATCTACAATATGAATAGTTTTGATCATCAAAATGAACCCAAAACTTACCTAAAAGGCTTGGACTTTACCTTCTGACTTCATAAAAGCCAAGTCCATTTTTAAATTGACCAAAATAATACCTAATATTATATTACTTTTAAATTAACTAGTAACTAGCATCTCTCTCAAATTATTGGGATCCTTCAGATGGGTACAAATACAATACATCCCATATAACAAAAACAATATACCACCACCTAGAAATTATACGTGTACATGGATTTTTTGGAAACAATATAATGCATCTATTATACTGACTTATTATATGTCAACCAGTATTTCTTCATATTTTCCGTCGTCACCACCGTAACATTAAACTATAGTGAACAAAAGCGTTCCAACAACGTAATGGGTAGCTGAATTCGAACAAGGTTTAAGAGTTGACCTAGTGAACAAGGCACTCTAACAACAAAAGTGCGGCCTAGAGAGAGAGAGCGCAATGCTTTGCGTAAAACGGCTAGAATTTGTCCATACTGTCCTGATGAAGAAACCAGAATGGCATATGATTTTGATGCTGGAATTTCTAGCTGTGGGCCGTAGGCACAAAATGGAGTCCCAAAACTAAAGAATTACGATGCTGGAAAAAAAATTGTCGACATGCAGAGAGAAGTAGCAGTTTCGAAATGTACGTTACGGGGAAGGATCACTATATACACCATTTATTTGGAGTGTACAATGCACACTTCATTTAATAGTTATTAGATAATTTTTTTAATTTGGACCTTTAAATAAATTAATAGCTAATAATAGCAACTTGAATAGCCGGTTAAACAGTCATTGTTATGAGATGTTTTGTTATGATTTCAATCGGTATGTTTGGTAATTTTATGAATCTTTATAGTTCTTTTATGAAGTTTTTATGATTCTTTTACGAATTCTTTTAGATATAATCATAAAAATGATTTAATCATTTCAAAGTATAATTGTCGTGGAGCTCACCAATTAAAGTTTACTTTTACGAGTTTTATTAGTTTGATTATGAATTATTTTGGTTTGATTATAAATAATTATGACTATTATTACAAATTAGTGTGATTTCTAACAATGAATTAGTCACTTCACATTATTAAGTGCCATAGATCCACCAATTACAGTTTATGTTTATAAGCTTTATTAGCTTGATTATGAATGACTATGAGCATTATTATAAATTAGTGTGACTTTAAACAAACTCTTCAAAGCATTAATTGTCATAAAATCCATCAATTAAAGTTTATTTTTATGAATTCTATTAGTTTTGTTATGAATTATATTGGTTTGATTATGATTATTTGCTGTCATTGTTATGAAATTATGAACGAATTTATTATGAATTCTATTGGTATGTTTAGTAAATTTTATAAATCTTTATACTTCGCTTATGGAATTCTTATGGATATGATCATAAACATTTTATAAAAAATTGTGATTATGTTACGAATCAAACATTAATATTATGAAAATTTATAATTGAATTTAGTTGACTCATAAAATAACTGATTTAATTAATAAAAAATAATGACATAACATAATCTCAACCACACAATAGATACAAATGAGATGTAATGTGTATCGAAGCATTTTCCGTATCTTGTGTCCATAAATCTAAATCAGGATCCAACATATCTGTAGAAAGTAGATTTGATGGATACCAGCGACACCTTCGGACTGAGAATTTGAGAATCCACCCAAGAGAGATGCTATATATCACCATAATTTTTTCACCGTTCTAAGCCACCACCTATATATCCCACCATTATTTGCCTCTAATCCGAGACATAGGTAGAAAGAATTGTCCTCGTAATGATACAAATGACAATTTAAAACAAAATCCTTTTGTAAAATCAAGAACCGAAACCTCCACGAACTAGGGTTGAACTGTTGGTCGACGTGCTATATATGATTCATGAAAACATATGTACCGCTGTCTAGGATTATGTTGGTGACTCAAAAACACCACAAATCCAATGCTGTTGGGTTTCAAGAATAAACACTAGTTGTCGAGTGCTTCTATTAGAATTATGCATCAGAAGAATATAATAATCTCATACGATCATGGCAAACTTTAAAGCAAACCAGCTTTTTTGAGAGCAGACTCAAAATCCTCATTACTTCTCCAGGATGGCACCTGCAAAAAGACATAGCAAGAGGACAATTAGACATTCCCCCTAAAAATCCGACCCAGCTTGGATTTGAAGCGCTTAAAACCCCCGATCATTTTTCTTGCTACTTTATGAAAAGGAATGGAGCACCGCAATTAGAAAAACATTAATAAGCTTAATATTTACCTCGGCTACTTCGGCGTTAAAATGTCGCTCAATCTTGGCCATGATCATGTGATCTCTATCATTACACAGCAAATTGAACACAACTCCTGTAGGATTAAGTCAAATCATTTACAATTAGTTCAAAGGTCAGGAGGAAGACTAACTACTTGACCCTCCAAAATTATTCCTATTATGAGAAACATGGAAAGAGAGAGAGCTTGATGCTTCCTTGGAAAGCAGCCAATAGACATATATTGTCCAAGCTCAGGGTTACATGCAGTCTAATAGAATACAGATTATACAACAAATCTTTGAGATTCTAAGCTTAATCCAAGTTGATAATTAATAATTTGATCATAGGGATCAGTTTGTAGTTGCAAGTTACCACACTCACAAAATTGAGGAGCATATTTTGACCCAATATTTGGCCCCTACTAAGATAACACCTCAATAAGAAGCAGCATGGTACAGTGGCAATATCTACTTATATAACAAAATTTCATATGACACCCATGCAAACTCATTACTTGTAACTATAATTATACCACCTATGAAGCACGGGTACTACAAAATAAAATTGTACCCTGTAACAATCGAAGTGGATACTAGTACTTTGCAGCCTAGCAGGGTACATTCACATGTGCAGTGGAGACGTGAAACCATAGTTACGTACTTAAGCCACAGCCATCGATAAGGATAAAAAGAAACATGTTTGATAATCCGATATCAACATTCACAAAAATGAGGCAGTCCCTTAACTTTTTTGACCCGAGATTAGTAGTGGACTATTAAGATAACACTCGCAATCAGAAAAAGTATGAAAACGTTACCAGTTAACGCCTATGAAGCCCAGGTGCCCAGGTACTTCATAATAAAACAAAATGACGTATCCAGTACGGGCGCACGATTTTATTAATAATACCAATTACCTGAATTTCATTTCGATAGGAGAAACTCTCTTCCGGAATGGAAAGTAACATGAAATTTGCAAGGCTAAACCATAAATGTGAAATGTTTTTTGAGAAGATTCAAAAACCCTAGCATTATTTAATGAAAATATCAAAAACTCTGAATAAGTGTTCTGGAAACTCTCTAGAAACATGCTTCTCATAATTTTCACTACATATTTTCATGCTCTCAAATCTTATTCTGCAGTGATGATGTATAAATGCTATTAAAGTTTTGTAGATATTGAATAGTATTAGTAGTTTAATTGGTTGTGGAAGTATTTTGATACTTTATATGTTATTGTTGAGGTTCTAAAACAATTTGTTTTAAATATCCTATTTAATCTTATATCACCTACCATTTCCTATCTTCCATTATATTTTGGATAAAAACAACTTCGTTCCATGCTTCAGTTTTCCCTTGTGTAGGTGTGATGTTACTTCCCAACTCAATGTATTCTGCATATTGGCAAATATACTTGACAAACCTAATAGAACAGCAAAAGGAAAAAAAAGAATGGTTCACATCTGATAGTTACTGCTGGTGTACTGGATTGGTTATAACACCCTCATATATGAATCCTAATATAAGAACATGTACTCAAAAAAGAGTACCAAGTTCTATACTCTTACGTCATTTAAATGCCTAACTACTAATTCCAAATTGCTTGAGCTAAAATCCTAACTTCACAACTATTACCGAATACTTGCACAAGGTACTTCATGTTTGGAGAAATTCAACCAAGTCTATAATGTAGCACTACAAAGAATTTTAAGAATTCTTAAAAGAAAAAAGAATTTGACAGAGAACCAATGTATTTCTAGGAATAAACAGTTCATAAATGTGGATAGCTAGCAAAGACAGGATATAAAACTGTACAGAATTTACCCTTGCGACCGAAACGTCCTGCCCTCCCAACCCGATGCAAGTACACCTCACAGTCGGGCTCTGACAGGAAGTCATGCTTCACCGGAAGATCAAAATTGACAACCAAATTAACCTATTAAGATGGAAACGTTATGATGTAGGCATTCTGGGCACTAAATGGGCAAAATCAACAACAGATAAGCTAAGATGTACAAACCTGTGATTGGTCAAAACCGCGGGCAAGAAGATCGGTTGATATAAGTACTTGCGTTAATCCATCTTTAAACTCCTTGACTATCTTGTCCCTATCTTCTTGCTTGAGAGCGCCTTGAATAGTCGTCACCATGTAGCCATCATCAGTGAGTGCTTTATGCAACATGCTTGCACTATTTCTCGTGAGAACAAAGATGATTGTCTGCCCCAACTTTTGTCCTAATTCAAAAACTCTGTCTTTAATCACCATTATTTTTTAGAGTTCATCAGGACATTTCACCTTGTACTGCTTTACAGACTCCAAGGACAGCTCCTCTTTGTTCACAAACAATTGATTGTAATCGCCTTTGAAAAGGTCTTTAACAATCTTTGATACAAATGCCCTGACAGCATCATCAAACGTGGCAGAGAATAGAGGCACCTGGGTTTTTGACAGAAATGAAAATGAAGTCAGCCATGTCGCTCTGTTTTGGAAATGCAATGAAGTTCTTAGTCAAATCCCTAAACCGGTAATAATTTGGGGAAAAAAAGAAAAGAAATTCACGTACCACATGAGAATAATCTGTCGGAGCAATCAGTGCATGTCTCAATTATATGACACAACAAAATCACAATAACCTCACAAACCTTAATGTGATTCTACTTTTTGGCATCAGGATCTGCAGCAGTGGGAACCTTGTGAACTAGACTGCCATTTATTTTACGTTTAGTTCTAAGAGGCTAATAGTGCTCACCGCTAAACATTTCACATGTGCGCGCGTGCAAATGCACAATAGCACATTGCTCTATAAAAATATAACGGAAAAAAGAAAATGATGAAAAAAGATTACGGATAATGAGCCAAAAATCTATTCTGCATTTATAGGATGTATTCAATTTACCAAAAGACCATGAAGTATTCAAAGAAGGTAAAATAATGCATGTCTGCAATTTTTTGCAAGTTCATCCTAAAGGGCAAAGGTAAACCCAATAAACCCAAGACTTTTGAAACAAACAAAGCAAAACAAATAGAATGCAAATAAGTGCAGCAACTCCTTTAAGATATAGTATGCCAAGTAAAAACTCCAAATATAACATACATAGTGCTCCTCAAAGCTGGACAAGAAAGTATCGTGCATTTTAAACTCACTAGCATCTATGAAGGCTTTTTCTTTCTTTTTTTTACAAGTCTAATCTATACACCATTCAAGCCGTGTAGCAGCTTCTTCAAGACATAATAAACCAAGTATGAAATTCAAATATCACATAAATTGATCAAGCCATTAACATGACATTCTACAATTCACCAGACAGCTCCATCTCCAAAACATAAAATAAAATAAAACTTACAGATAATCTTAGGATGCACAAATCAAACAATATAAAATAGGAAACTTTTACAATGTGAACCAAATATAATCATATACTTAGAAATAACAACATGCAGTCTCACTTTTTGACAGGTAATTGCTGCATAGTTAATATCCATATATTCACTTCAACAGGTAATTGCTACACAGTTATTATGATAAGTTGATAACATCTGATTAACATTTTGAACAGAGTAAAATCAACAATACTGAAGCTACGCAACAAATTAACATCAACATGTTATTTGAGGAGACAGAGAGGCAACAAGATAGTGCCACACTTGGAGGGGCATGAGCTAGGGTAACCAATTGGCCTATACAGGTAGCAGAGTGGTATGAATTCTGTGAATCGAAGGTTCCCACACATAATCTGCCTGACTTCTAGCCATTGACTTTTTAAGGAACAAATTCAAAGTGCTCTCTTTGTTTTAACTTTCAGAAACTACGAGTAAAAAATGCAAGTTTCTTATGGTTCCACCGCTCAAATCCCCCACTTAATCAAGCAAACTGGATGCCCGGTTCACGTTGTGACAACAAACTTCAGATATATTAACAACTTATAAATCACATATTAGTGTCTGAATATGAAAATCGAAAAATAAATACAAATATATACATATACATAATTATATGTAGACACTACAAGTGCACGGTAGACAACACATTTTAGAAATACCCACTCTGCATTTCATTACTAGTATCCCGGGGTGCGAAAGTGCAGGTGGAAGAGAAAAGGAGAGATGGGTAAAAACCATAGAAACAATTAAAGCAAGTGAAGGAATTTAAAACGAGACTCGCATCAAATATGTTCTTAGAAGAACATACATTTTAAGTATTTTCAAGAATATGTCAAAAGAATATTTAGCAGCATTAAAGAATTCCCTTCCTCAAGAAACTCATAACAACCACTCAAACACTATGGCAAAAAAATTGTTGGAACTCATAGCAAAAGAAAAACTGACGGTTCAATAACATGCTAAGCAGTGAATCCACGGGCCATGGTGCTGCCCATCCCAGTAAAGTTGTGTACGTTTTCTTTCCAACTGAGTTACCTGTAATCATTGCGTTTCACCAATAGTTTTTTTATGTACAAAGCATGACGGTTCAATAGTTTTTTTATGCCCATCCCAATAACATGACGGTTCAAATGTTTCACAATGGGTTCTAAATTATACCACCATGTCTTGTTGCAATTCGTTGGCAAGTTAGACTCGATTTAGAAATAAGGGTAAATCACACTATTGCCTCCTGAGGTTTGACAAGAACACATTGGGAAACCCTCCTTTCTGAATCGACTTCCACCATAATTTTTTCTTTAATTGTGGTATAATTAATTTCCTTCTTTCCACTAGAAAAAAGTTGCATAATTATCAGTAATTGATATTCCCTACCACTGCAAAGTCACCATTGAGGAGCCAGATTGTGATGATATTACGACACATACTTTTCTGAATCCATTCCTTACTGTAGACAAAATAGTCAAAGGTAAATAATTTACCATCAATTGTGAAAATATATAACAATCAAGACAGCAGTCTTATGTTGCCAAATATCATTCAAACCACATTGCTATTTCTCAATTACCTAGTTCCACCATCGACATACACTCAAGCCAACCTGATACCACTGCTTACGCCTATAACTGATTCATCATCAGCCATGCACCAACTATACCCCATCAGAACACCATGAAATAAACTGAAGATAAAGATGACACCAATCATTTGAACAGTTTACTCAGACTCTGGTCTCAATACTCAGATGTTGAAAACAATGACATAATGGATCCAAGATAATGTATAGGATTATCCACAACCATCTCACATTTCCAACTGGTTAATATGTAATATCAACCACCCTTCCCAAAAATAAAGGAATAAACATCTATCTATATATGCAATCAAATTAAAATTACAGAAAATAAAAGTGAACTATGTTGGTCAATGTTAAAGAAGATCGAGGGATCCAACCTAAAACCAATTGGTAATAGGTGGAGTAGCCTCTAGATTATATATGCTAAGCTTGGGTGGCTTAAGTAAGAAATGTGAGACTAACACTCTCCCGCACACGCAACCCGGATACACGTGGAGATGACAACAACAACAACACAACGACAACGGAAACAACATGGGTGAAAACTTGGCCACGCAAGAGCCACCTAATACCTACCTCCTATACTTTGTTAAAGAGGATCAAAGGGTCCAATCTAAAACCAATTGGCAATAGGTGAAGTAGTTCTAGATTATATATGTTAAGTTTGGGTGACTTAAGTAAGCAATGTGGGACTAGCACTTTTAACGGTCAATATTCACAAAAAAGTAGAAGCTATATAATCAGACTTGAAAAGGACTAGCACTTTAAACGGTCAATATTCACAAAAATGTAGAAGCTATATAATCAGACTTGAAAAGTAAACGTCTGAAAAAATAATGAAACCATAAAAAAACAAGAGTGCAACAAACCTGGCAATCTGGAGTGCGACTAATAATTGCCTTCATTATCCTCACAGAATCATCCTTAAAGCCACTCTACTCAAAACCAATCATAATGAGCTACAAAGGATAAACTTCATTCACCAAAGTTATAGTGAAATGCATAAAAACATATAGACATAAAACCATCAAAACTGTACAATTCAATTACTTGCTGAATAACTACAAAAACAATTGCATTACCATATGGTTAAAAGTACCTTTAGCCAAACGCTATCAAGGGACGGACACTGACTAGATTAAATTGGAAGATAACTCAATATAGGTCTCTAAAATTCCTCAAACGTAAATAGCATCGTACACTTTCTCTTACCTGCATCTAATCGACATCATATTCCTTGACTTTATAACTACAGAACTCAAATGTGACTTGGCAACCTCAACCCAACTTCACCCACGGAAAACAGTGTGACAGCTTCTCTTCGGAGAAGATACAAGAGATGCAATTTAGTACAGCACGCTCGTGGAATTACCAAGTAAGTTCACTCCAAGGCAACAATTAAGAGCGGTGATCCTGTTTGGCACCATAGAACCTAGGGAAGTATGTTATTATCCAGGAATAAAACCTCAAAACAATCAGTGACTGCTTCCCATGAACATCTTCAAGCATAAACCGCCAGAGTGAACAAATAATGTGCCTTAAAATGAACAAAGAAATATGTTATGATTGCATCATGAAGTCAAGATATCATAAATCCAAAATTATTTATATTTATATATATGGCAGATCCATTGATTTAGAATTACCGTGATTTAGGTGTTGACCTTTGTATCTTGATTTAGTTCCCTATCAGGGTTTTAAAAAGTACGCATAGGCGCACGCCTAAGCGTGAGGCGAGGCGAAGCAAGGGTAAAACACTTCATCAGGCAAGCCAAGGGTGAAGAAGGGGCAGCTAAAGCGCATGAAGCATGCGCCTCGGTCCTAAGCACAAGTTGCAAGAAGCGTGTACCTTTTTTCACTCTTTTTAGTACTAGAAATTTAATCTTGGGCGTCCATTGTGAGGACTACCTAACGATTAATGTGAGGGCAATACACCAGATTATACTATTTGGCATGTAAAAAGCCCTCCCTTCTTTATACAAAAGTTCTTAAATTCAAGTTTGTATCAAAAATTTGAACAATAATATAAGCGCTCTACTTGCATATTGAAATTCAATTGTGGTTCCACAAGGCATTGGTCCCTTGTGAAAAACATGAATGCTATTTTTTTATAGTATTTGATATTTGGTCATTTGGAATGTTTTGATATGTTTCATGATTTGGAATTATGATATCTTTTTTCTAATGTTGCGGTCATTGCCGTTAGGAATGTTATGTTTTATGATACCTAGTGATTTGGTCAATATGACAGAGTTTGTCTAGATTACCGTTCTACTTATTTTCTACAACCCCTTGCCATGCGATTTGCCTCGCACCTCGCTCTTGGGGTCCAAGGAACCCTTGAGCCTCAACGTACCTCGAACTATTTAAAACAATGTTCCCTATAACTAACGATATGATTGCATCTCACCCACTATATGGGTATTATCATGTAACCAAAATCTACTCAAGTGAATAAGAGATGTAGCCAGCAAAATGGGAGCCAAGAATGGCCCCGCAACATTAATCATTTTGCATTCTTCATGTTCTCTTTCTCCTTTTCATGTTTCTTAATTCCAAAATCTTAACATAGCATCAAAGTGAATCATCCTTCTCAGGTAAAAAACCCTCACATTTGCCTCTTTGCCAATTGGCAACACCCATGTCGCCCGTGAGGTCCTTATTCTTTAACCGCTCTCACTAAGAACCTTTTTTTTTTGTGTGTGTGTGTGTGTGTGCGTGTGTGTGTGTGTGTGTGTGAGAGAGTGAGAGAGAGAGAGAGAGAGAAGGTATAGCACCACCAAAAGGGGTGGGGGGAGGTACTTATCTGCATCTTGCCTCTGGCTATGGCACCACCATCTTTGTGTTGTCTCTTGACAACCTTCGACCAACTCTCCGCTATGTGGGCCTTTTCTGCCACCATGGTGTTCTTCTCCCCCGTCGGTATCCTTGTCGGCCCCTCCAGCCATGGCACCATCAGTAGCGTCCACATTAAAGCTTGCATATAAGTTTTGCACTCTTCATTTCTTAGGCCCTCTTGGGATGGGAGCCAGCTGATGTTACTAACTTACTAGTAAAGGGGCTGCTAGTTGTAGCGTGGAGTGTACTAGTGAAGAGGAAAAGCAAATTAAGATTACTAATGATGGAGGCTGAGAATAGAACATGTTTGGCGCCTTTCACATGAAAAGCTATTTTTCTCTGATTCATTGAACAATCAATCACCATTCTGTCTATTTACTCAAGGCCACTACACCAGCTATGCCTGAATTCCAGCATTTTCAACCCATTTTCTGACACAGTCTCTGTTTTCTATCAGTCAATCACCTTTTTCACAGTTTGTCTCTCTAACAAGTAGGGAAGAGAGAATATGAACATAATTGCTCGTATGTTCTCCATTCATTTTCAGTTTCCTTACCCAGGCTTTTGTTTCCAGCCATTTTTTTATCAACAAAAAAAAGGATAGACTTTATTAATTATGAAGAAAAAAAAAGAGTAACAACAAGAGGAGAACAAGAGGTTCTCCAAGAAGCCCCCAGACCAATATCCACGGGAGCATGAATTGTTACTTGTGAGCTTTATTCTTATGCCTATTTGACCAATGTTTCGAGATTTACATTTATTTTGTATTTCGTGCTTGCATAATCTGAATGACAAGCAAACTTTTTGCAAGATGTTTGATTCCTTGCAAGTGTACATTGTCATTGTTCTTTTAATCAAATCTATTTTCGACAATTTCCATTGTTGTCTTTTCCTGGTGCTTTCAACCAAGTCATTTTTGCAAAATAATAATGTCTCCAAGTTCCAGTTGGCCACTTCAATTCAGCATTTACACTTCCAACTTCAATGGGAATATTGAAGATAAGATCATTAAGTCAAGATAGCAGAGATCCAAAACAACGTATACTTATCATAGAAGATACAGGAGATAGCATGACTTATGCTTATCATGATTTAAGTTTCATCAGTTGTATATTTGACTATCTCAAATCCCTACAGCAGACAAATATGAGTGTATCTCACCCACTATATAGATGGTATGGTAATGTAACCCATAAGTTACTCAATTGAACAAAAGAGGTAGCATATAGTACTTTATGTGTGGACGAGGGCCAAAATTGCCAAACCAGGTTAATCCTTTTGCGCTCTTTTGTTCTTCTATCCTTTTCATATTTATTTATTTAAAAAAAAAATAGTCTTTAAGTGTAAAGTTGAAAGTAGAGCTTTGAGCATGCACTACTAGTAATGAAGCTTTGTTGGTTCCACAGCTCTACATATTGAATAGGAGAGCTTTTGACAATTCAAGGATCCAAAGTTGAAAAGAGCAATGAGTTGACAATATTCCAGTATTAAAACAAAGAAATGACTGGCCTCTACTGCATATATTATGGGAGTCTTCCAGTTCATTAAATACTTTTGTTTCTATTTTGAATTGGAGTATTGGTGTATGCAATGTAACAACAAAAGGTTAAAACTATCTATCAAGTTTTATAAGGCTTTCACTAGAATTAAATACCAAGAACAAAAAGTGGAGAAAGAAGAGATGGAAACGTGTAACGGTGACCGGTTGCTGACATGAGAGGAGTGTAGTGGAGAATGAACTCAGTAAAAACAGAGAATGAGCCACACTACGAGTGTCCAACAAATTCACAATAAGCCGAAACAAACCATGTGGCATGAGGATGTAAATGATTATACCATGACTTCTTGAGCGCACGGTAATCTTAGTCTACCTAAACTCTTGATATGAGGAATATCTGCAAAGAAGACACAGGAGGATATATGGTACCAAATAGGAAATCACCCATCCCAAACAGAAGCAGCAACAAAAATACTTGCAAAACACAAGATAATATCCGCAATCACTATACAAAATCTATGGCACAAATATATGTTAATCAGAAATTACCAACAGTTGATGCCAAAACATAAAAGTCGCCATACATGTTAAAGTTGATGAAGGTAAAACGTGGTTACCACTAAATACAGATATAGTAGGCAACTGGTTTTTTTGGTTTTTAATTATAAAAAAAGATATAATGTAAATTAAGATGAATGATTATACCTCTGCCAACATGTGGTCAGCTTCATCAAAAACAAGAATCTTCAAATAGTTCATGCTCAATTTCTTCGCCGTCACCCATTTATTGATTGTACCAGGAGTGCCAATCACTACTTGTGCTGTCACTGGTGCTCGCTTTGATATTGGCATATAATTGGTGCTATCCATTGGTATAGCACATTCAGAAGTAATTCCTGTATATTTCCCCATCTTCTTAAGAACTTCCATATTCTGCAACATTGTTCATCCACTATTGTTAGATTAAATGAATCTGAACTCACAGACACCCCAAACAAAAATGGTTAATGACATGTGTATGTTGCTACAAGTCATTAAACCACGAAAAAAAAAAACATCAACCTTTAAATCCTAAACCCACAAACACATCAAAGAACACATATAATAATTATGTTGTGGAGCAGAAAATAATGGATACACAACAACATAGACAATTACCAAAAAAATTCCAATCGCACTAAGGGGAACACCATCATCAAAACGCATTACTCACAAAGCAACTTACTGAACCATACACTCACAACTATTGTCTATGCCTAAGCTCAGAAAAACTTTATAGAATAACAAAATCCACTCGCCAAGAGGACTATGGTCCCCTGAGTTTCAAAGATTTCATTTACTAGCCCTCCATTGTCATGAGTATTCGGTATTCCTACAATGTATAATGTGATGGGCCCCAACTATTATACACATCGCATAGTAACAACAATTCCATTTATTTGATTTATACAAGATGCAAATAATATCAGTGTTTTTTTTTTTTGCAATTACAAAAATTATAGCGGTGAAATTTTTATGTATGTGAATTACATCATCCAACTTAAATGGTGATCTAATCAATACTAAACTAAGACCCTAATTACATAGCCCCAAGCCTGGACGAAATAACTGAAAAAATAACTAATATATAATTGTTGTTATAGATTTACTATTTTTCATTTAAAAATAATTTTGCACAACACCTATTCACAAGCAAGTGATGCCTCAATTCTACTGATCTTGTTGTGTGCTGCTAATCACACAAAAAATGGACCCTTGGATGGTGCTTTTACCACCCAAATGGTCCTCCAAGGGAAAGTAAACTTTTGTTCCTGCCAAAGCCTGAGAT
>BRYE01000015.1:17587138-17589638 GCA_030159115.1 Actinidia arguta var. hypoleuca | reverse complement strand
TAGAGGGACGATTTTTGTAACTTTCCCTATAAAGTTATTTATAGCTTTTCCATTCGATTGGTTCATACTATGAGATACAAGTGAGATCTTTGATATCAATAGCCCACTATGTAGCTTATTAATCCTGGCCACAAATTCATTAGGTGATTTGAGAAGAATAGCATGCTTGGGGACAGACTCATTAGAGATAATATATCTATAAGATGTCTTTGAAGATGGCAGAGACAAAAGTTCTATCATAATTTTAGACATTTCATCCCAACTCTTAAAATTAATGGCTGAGATTATAATAACATCTTTCCTCCCAATCTTCACAAATGCCTACGTCTCTGTCCCCCCAGCTTTACCCTCCCTCCACAATTCAATGGACGGGACACTACACCATATCGATCTCACTCCCATCACCACCACCGGTCAAACCACACCACCGACATTCAGATCGAGTGAATCTCACACGGAACAAGCACTACCGTACATCATCGAACCCCCACCGACATGTCGATTGAAGGGCCCGGTCATCATTGCTGTCGATTGAACCCACCTAGTTGACGTTGTCGTCGATTGAAGCCACCAGCCCAATCGACCGTCATCACTGTCGATTGAACCCCACCAATCACCGTTACTGCCAATTGAAGTCCAATCAAGTCGCCGTCATCGTCGCCCCGTGGAAGTTGGTATACATATATAGGCATTGTGTATATATATGTTTCTTTTATTTTCAGAATGAATGGCCTATTTTCTGGAACCTCAAGATCTGATAAGATTTAGGCCTGTTGGATGCTCGAATCTGCTATTGTGGGTCCGACTAGAAGGATTGGAGCATTACCTAGCCTCTGCTAATTTGGTTATTGCTGAGGTCTAAGCATTTAAGGATTCGGCTTGCACTTTTGATCTGTTTGACTGCAACTCTGAATGCCAAACGTTGCCACAGACGTGTGATTCAGTCATCTGGGAGAGATGTTAAACTTCATAGCTTTATTTATTTTATTTTTTTTGGTGTGTGTGTGTGTGTGTGTGTGTGTGTGTGTGTGTGTGTTGTAGATGGCCTCTTGTCACTTCCCACCACATTATAGTGGTTCTGAATAGTATTCCCAACGATCTTATTCCTTATGGGAATAGTTGGAACAAGGCTGGTTGGATGCTTGGCAACTCTGGTACCTTTTCTATTAGCTCTGCTAGGAATGAATGGAGGGTTAAGAAGGCCAGTGTTGTGTGGAATAAATTGATATTGTTCCCTGGCCATATTCCTAGGTTTAGCACCTTAGCTTGGCTTGCCATTAAGAGTAGTTTGAATGCTAGGGATAGGATAGGGAGTATTGAGATGCAGGTGGAGGATGGGTGTGTGTTGTGTAACAAAGCTTTGGAGTCTCATAATCATTTGTTTTTTGAGTGTGAATTTTCTTCTAAAATTTGGACCTCTTTATTAAGTAAATTTGAACTTAATTGGACGGGGAGACCGTGGATCAATTGGATTACTTTTTTGGCTTCCATGTGCGAAGGTAAATCTTCATTTTCTCAGTTAATTAAGTTAAGTTTTACTAATTGCGTGTATGCTTTATGGCAGGAAGAAATAAGAGAATTTTTGGAGGATCTAAAAAGCTCTGAGGAAATGATCATCTATACGATTGTTGATAATATTAGTAAAAGAATGCTCTCTTTTAATACCATTTGCGGTACAACTGAGAGTATTCTTACTGATTGGAAGTTAAGGTAATTTCTGGTGATGGAGTTAAAAAAGAGGGAAATTTCAGGTAGTGATGGCTTTGTTGTGTTGAACCTTTGCATACTCCAAATAACGACGTGGAAATGTTAGAAACGCTGTCAAGTGAGATGTCTTTTGAGAAGTGTTATTTTGTATAATGTGAAGTGTAAATTAGAATTAATATTAGCACTTAATTAACCCCATAGCCTGGGAAGAGCTTTGTAGTTTGTATCGGTGTCTCGCACGTGCTCTCGTATTGCTGTAAAAATGCTCATGTGTAATGGACCGTTTTTTGTACTTTCTCAAGAACAATTACGTATGAACGTATGCGTATTCTTTAACGACATATTTGAAGTTAAAGTGAAACGAACAAAGTTGAATATACAATATTTGCCATGTGTGTTCTTTAACAACCACCTATTCAGAATTTACTAAATCCAGATCAATAACAAAATGATACCATTCATTAAATCATGGCTCCACATAGCAGGTCGTGGTCAATAACTTTCCCCTCATTATGAAGAGCATCTCATCAACTAGGTCCCCCTCCCGTACAATGAAGCTGTCTTCTGTATAGAGCATTGGTTTTAGACGGGCGCACATCGCATCCAACAGTTGTTCGTCCATTTTTTTCGAACATTGGCACCTAATACACATTGCAGAAGAATGTCTGAGATTTAATTCTCGATCTAGTAATCATGAAAGTCGATGTAATTCACAATGCAGCAAGGTCTGGTACATATTCCTTGATCCATGGAGGCATACATCTATCCTAGATATAAGAGACAAATAATGAAA
>BRYE01000015.1:17574638-17579638 GCA_030159115.1 Actinidia arguta var. hypoleuca | reverse complement strand
AATTTAATCAATTAAGAGTTCATTAAATTAAAGATGAAATTCAGCTAGATTTGAAATTCAACAAAAGACAAGTTATTCTTTATTCATATTTTGAAAAAACCTCATAGTCGATTTATTGTGTACTCTTTAGCTAATTATTAATTTATATAAAAAATTGGGACCTATAAAATACAAAGAAAATATTTAAAATGTATTATCTTATAATTTTATGAAGATTATTAATATAGCAAGTTGGTCCTACGTTGGGAACCAAATAATTTTATTATTTAAAAAAAATATTAATTTATTGAGTGTTGATTTAAAGCGGTTATACTCTAATTGGTCGGGTGCATTTGGAAATGTGGAGAGTATGTAGAATTTGCTTGTACAGGTGTGGACACCTCAGTCTTATTGTCAATGACATAATGCTTGATAATTAATAGGAAATCCTTCATGATTTTTTGGGCAAAAGAGACATAACTCAAGGACATATTGTATACATCCTTGATAATTAATAGGAAAATGAAGCTGATGGAGAATAAATCCTTCATGATTTTTTGGACAAAAAAGACAGAGAGAAATAACTCAAGGACATATTGTTTACATAAAAGGCGAACTTATTACACATGGCTAATTTTTAAGACAACCCGTGATATAATGTGATATTACTAGTAGAAGTTTCTGCTTTATATATATATATATATGATCAGATCAGATCTGATCTGATGACATGTAAAAGACATGCATGAGTGATCTTGGGTATTGTCATATTTAGAGTTATGAACTAAAATAGTAATACTTATGAAAATGTATTGATGATGGGTAAAATCTCCATATGTTGTTGCCTCAGTCAATGCGGAAGGCCGTGTCACCAATGTCTTTCTTAGTCGCCACTTGGTTCACTCAGGATACCTGAACGTTCTCCTTTCCTCTCAGATCTCACCTTGCCAAAGGCCGAGATGAACTATCTCGCCATTCTCCTTGATAATGGGATGGATATGAGACTTCACCTCTACTAGGTCTCCTACATTCGCGGATCTATCTCTATTTGGCCTCCTCCCCCTATTTACTCCGATATCCTCGGACACGCTTTTCATACTTGGTTGCCCAATGATTACGCCATAATCTTCTCACACGGTTTTCCATTCTCCATTTATAAAAAGACGATTACTCTCCACCATAAGGGGTAATTGCATTTTCACTCTTTGAGCCTTAACTCTATTACTTTTCCGACTCTACTCTATCTAGCTTTTTCACTTCAGTCTCATATCCACGTTGGAGGAGTTTGTGGCGGCCTCACCTTGATCGGTAATATTTGTTTTCTCGCGCATGTCATTACCAATGTCATTACCGAGCTTAAAGAGCAATTTTGATTCTTGGTTGCTCATCCCAGATTTTTACCACAACAGGTATAAAAAAGAAAGGAAATAAAAGAATAGGTTAGGTGTAAATTGATATATTGAAATATAAGGGCCAATGAGATATAAATAAAGAAACCATAAATTATTCAGACCATTCCCGATGCATCATATTCATTTTACTAGATCTGTCATGACTCAACCCAATTTACATGTATGGGCCCACACAAGCTATTAATATATGGATCGTAACCGGCCAGTGAGATTACTCACTAAGGCCTACCAATTAATTAGTTTAGAGATTTTTTAATATAAAAAATACTCATATATAATTAAATTTTGCGAAAGCATAGTAAAAAAAATAAATAGAACTAAAGTGTAAAGACATTATAAACATAAGTATCTACAATCACTGTTCTGGTCACAAATTCGGCCCAATCGTTTAATAAAATATAGTTATTTTATTACATACTTATACTTGAAAAGATAGGTATATTCGCTTCTATCACTCGTGCTCCTTAATGTTCTGATTTTCTACAATGGTACGTACGACGACGTATTAAGCACTAGGCTAGTGTGAGTCAATATATGTCAAATTAATTAACAACCATGAAATTACAAGTCAATGAATTCATGTTAACATGTAATAGTTTTTCACAACCTCGGCTCATCTATGCCAATCTTTTATCATAATCCTTGCCAATTTTCCTGGATATTATAACAAATATTTTTATATAGACATTATATGTTCGACAACCACCAGTTCCTTAGTGAGCGACCTTAATAAATAAATAAATATATATATATATGGCATGATATCACCTATGATCATCTTGTTATGATCCTGCCCTTATTACTTCACTCGTTATATTCTGTTCTTCTAGCGTCTAGTACCATTCGAATTATGTGTCAATAAAATTATAATTTTTAAATCAATTCATTTTTCTCATAATCATGGTGTAATACTCCAACCCGAAATAGAATTTACGTGAATTATATTAAAATTTTTGAGATATTTTTCGATAATAAAAATTATACCTGAATAATTTTTTTTGGTAAAGTTAAACAAAAATTGAGACACGTGTCAAGCAATTAAGCGGGACCATGTGGCACCATATAGGCCACATGGTTGGGTGACACATGGGCATGAGTCACTAGGTGACTCACCTAGCCCAGACTTTCAAAGTCAACCAAAATGACAAATTTGTCCCAGTATATGCTTGTTGGAAACTTGTGCATGTGTGTGAACTTGTGCATAAGCAACTCACACAAGAAACAAAAGAAAAAGGAGAGAAAGAAGGAAAGAAAGAAGAGAGAAAGAAAGGGGAGAGAAAGAGAGAGCTCGGGAGCTAAAAGGCTTGAGAGATAGAGAAAGAGAAAAGGTAAGAGAGTGGAAGAGAGAAGGCGGTGAAGGGAATCACGTGAGACTTCTCCGGACTCCAATAAATACCCTTGTCTCTTTTCTATTTCTGTAAATTTTTTCATAAAGTAAGTGTCGAACACTTGAGATAGGAGGAGTATGCCATATCAAGGTTAAACCTTGAGAAAACGTTGAAAATACGGCTCGTGTATGCCGTGGTAGACTTGAAATTGAAATATGAGTTGTGTTTGGTTTTTCTACGAAATAGTCAGTGATATTTTGGACGTAAGTCCCTCATATGGTGACCTTTTGGTCTGATTTGAGTTGCGTAGAATAGCCAACTCAGACGTCTACGATTTTTATTTTATGTATTTTCCTTAACTTTGGGGTTAAAAGGTCAAAAATTGGCCTAGAAATTGAGCTAGAAAAAATAAAATTCTGCGTTTTTCAGGTTCGACCTGTTGAGGCTAGAGCTCAACCAGTCAAAAAGAGGCAATTTGAGTCTCTGTTGAAGCTCAACCGGTAGAACTATTTTTTCCCAATCGGTTGAAGCAAACTTGTTAGGCCACTGTTATTTTTCAATCGGTTGAACATATTTTTCCAACCAATTGAAGTCAGTGAAATAGGTTATTGATCTTGGCCAACCGGTTGAATATTTTATCTCAATCGATTGAGGTCATTAAAATAGGCCACTAATCTTGGCCAACCAGTTGAACATTATTTACTCAACCGGTTGAACCTTACTCAACATGTTCAACTTGACAGATCACAACTTTTAATCAATTGAACCTCCATAATTAGCACAGTCTTCTGCCAACATACCTATACACTGATCCTACCCTTAGACTCAATACACGAGGGGTAATCCAAGTTAAATAAAAGAAATATATAATTAAGCGAAAGGGTAATTGTGAGAATTTTTGACTATAGGATTGAGATCCGAGAGGCCATTGCCTTAGTCTGAAAACAAGTGCGTGTAGAACAAAGGTTTAAATATGAGGTGAGTCTTGTTATATTTTATATAGCATAAAAGTAACATGTTTTATATTTTATAAATGAAAGCATGGCTTGTGTCTAAAACTAATATATTTTACATTTAAAAGCATACTTTATTTTGTTGTACTATGAAATTATGAAAATGATACTTGCGAAAGTATGTTTAAGTTAACACATAGTTCATACGATAACATATTCACTAGGGAGAGGATATAGCGTGGTTGGTGTAATAGAGAGATCATGACCATATGATTGTTGGATGAATTCATATCAAAAAGGTTGGGGGCGCTTCTTATGTACTGGTGTTCGTTGAACGGTTATGTATGTCGCAAGTTGTCAATCGTAAATAAATTTAAAATTGACGTAGAGTCAAGGGATATTTGGCATACCTGAGCTATGATTATAGTTGTATCTTGATAAATAATCAAGGGTTGGCCTAGTTGAGCCATGAATCCCGTGGAGAGATTGATTATATATTGAATCTTGACGAATAGTCAAGGGTTGACCTAGTTAAGCCATGGGTTGACAAAAAGTGATTTCATATTTTTAAAATTAACTTAATTTTCATATATTTTCATGGGTGCATGTATGTCTCGCACTAGCCTAGTGCTTAAGACGTTGTCGAACATAACTCATTTCAAGTGATGAAAATAAAGGAGAACGCAATTGATGGCAAATGACCCTAGTGTGCCGAATTTTTGATAGTCCTATACTGTGTGATAGTATAAATGACTTTAATGTTTTGAACTCCGTATAGTTTGAAACTTATATAGTTACATTGGTATAGAAGTTGACGGTTGTGCCAGTTTGTGGCTAAAATCGTGTTGATTTTTGTATATCAAAATCATAACGATAGTTATATATATTTTCATTTAATTTGAATGTAGTGACACGTCAGCTCTAATTTTATTGGATATTTTCGCATGTATTTTATTCAAACAAGGTATGTTGAATGATGTTAGTAAATTTCTAAACTGAGTAAGTTAAAAAGGCCTTAGTAAAATGGGATTTCATTAGCCAGTAACATGACACTTGTATTATTGGTGAGACTCAGTGTATAACGGGTCGAGTCGTGACACATGGCATGTTAAAGTACAACATGCGTGTATTTATTCATATCTAACAAAATAATAATATTTAACATTTTGATAAATCAAATAAGACATATTTTGATTTTAAAATTCAAATAAACAAGACATTTAAGAGACTCAGAAAATGGGTTCCAAAAATTTAAAATACTAAAACTTTAATATTCAAATTCGGGTCCTACATTTAATATTCAAATTGTTAGATCTATCAGTCTCGTG
>BRYE01000015.1:17552138-17554638 GCA_030159115.1 Actinidia arguta var. hypoleuca | reverse complement strand
AATAAAAACTAAAAAGTGTTGGGATTCTTTTTGTAGTGTTTCTTCCAATCAAATAAAGTTTTATATTGTCTAGACTCCCAAATTTATGTCTACAGATTAGGGGTCGGGTGGTTTTCAGAATCAGTTTTTTAGAATTTTTATTTTTTTAATATAAACTCGTTTGGTTCACAAATTTATAAATTTTCATATATTTCTAAGATAATGTCAAGAACATATTTTAAAATTTTCTAACAACATTCTTGTTTAAAAATGAAATATAATCTTAAAAATGTGCGAGAGTAACATTTCTATAAAACTGATTCAAAAAACATTCTTGTTTAAATTAAGGCCTATAGAACTTCCCATACGTAACACAATTTTTTATTTTATTTTATTTTATTTTATTTTGAAGTAATTCTGGAGTTCCAGGAATATGGATTAAAAAATGATATGGAGGTATTTATTGTACGAAAAATACAAGGAGACAGAGGATGAGGCCAGAAGGAAGATGGAAGAGATGAAGCTGGGGGAGGAGGGTTATGAAGACGAAGACCGAAAGGGAGCCGAGACTGACAGAGAAACTGCGGAGTACAGGTGAGCCTTTGGAATCCTTTAGACTATTAAGGATTTGGTAGGAAAAAAAAATGAAAACTTAACTTTTCTCACAAAATTTTTAATCCAAACACAGCCTTAATTTCCTTAAATTCACACATTTTCTTCAACTACATATCTGACATACATAGATCTATATAGTATCAGTATCAAGTATTGTTAACATGACTAGTAAGACAAATGATTGGAGTTATAAACAGGGTGGTGCATAAAATAGAGGGTATAGAAAGAATAGAAAGAAAAAAATGGAAGAATGGTGACATTTTTTTTTTGCTAACTTCTAGGATGCAAGTTCCACCAGAATAGAAAAAAAATAGAAAAACATGTTTATTAACTATGGGTAAAATGGTAACTCCTCGAAACTTCATAACTTCCTGAGGTGTCTGAAAACAAAGATTCCAACGTGTTTAGTTACTATGGGTAAGATTATAATTCATCTTAACTTAGGGGTACATATCCAAACTTCTCCTATATTTTCTGTGGGATTTGTAGGGGAACTGCTGGAACGGAGAACATATTCAGTGCACTCGGGAGCATGAAGGAAGCAATCAAGGAGAAGTCAACCATGCCAACGGGTGTTGTGGAGACTCGTGCTCGTGCGGCCCATGAGCACAGCGGTGCAAAGAGAGTGGAAGTGGACAAGGTGATGGTGGACAAGGAAGGAAACCCAATTGTCGACGAGAAGGGCCGGGGTGTGGGCATTGTGCGTCTGCTGCCCCGTGACAAGTAGTCCACTTCGTCTTCCAGGGACGACTAGTGCTTTGTTGTTTCTCTAGCTTTTACTGCATGCATATGGTTGTTTTTGTTGGTCTTTTGGGTTTAAGAAGATAAGGGTTGTCTGTTTTGTATGTATGATGGTACTGGTGAGGTGGAAACAATTATTGCGGTAAAACTTTGCTCTTTTTGGGTTCAATCACTACACATTATTAGGTTCACTATATAACATGTAAAAACCAGAATGGGTCAGTTGGGTAAATGGCTAGCTTCAACTTCAACCAGTGACTAAACCTTTGTGCAAATTACCCCTCCAAAGTTCAGAATATTCACATCTCCCGAAACATGCAGATGATGTAAACCAAACGGCCAATTCACGCTGTTAATGCCATGTAGGATGAGATCCGGACTTTAGCTCAAGTGGTCATTTTTTTTTGGATTTCAAGGGGGAGGTTCAAGGTTAGGATGGAGAGCCCACTATCCATGGATTAAAAATGGACTTGGATTTTGCATTTGGATCTAGGTTCTGGGATCAAGCTGATACGGTCAAAGGATGAAAAATAATGGATTCAGATTTTTGTGGATCGGATTCTGATCTTCCATTATTTTTTCAGAATCCGTAGTGAGCAATATCTATTGCCCTTATAATGTTTGTCACCCTTTTCTTCCTGTAATTAGATTAGTACTATGGAGTAATTGCTTAGCTTGGATTTACACTTGCCATCTGTTTAATGAAATGCTTATGTAGTAATCAAATTTATTTATTTATTTATTGCTTATGAATTGTTTGCTTTGATTATAAAATTAACTAAACTGCTGAGCTAACTAACAATAGTGTCGAATGCATTCAAGCAACAGAATTAAACTGTCACCCTAAAAAC
The DNA here is from genome assembly GCA_030159115.1 of Actinidia arguta var. hypoleuca. NCBI lineage: Eukaryota > Viridiplantae > Streptophyta > Magnoliopsida > Ericales > Actinidiaceae > Actinidia > Actinidia arguta. The sequence continues at coordinate 17,552,452 of BRYE01000015.1, read as the reverse complement.
AATATTCAACCACCTCCTCTTTAGGGTGCTGCTAATTAATGCCAGGGATCAGAAAGTGTGGAGCCGCCCCATCTGCTTTATACTCTCTTCTTATCAGTAACTCTAGCCATCTCGTCTGACAAATCTCTCTGCCTCTCCATTGCTGATGGCCACTCGCCACCCAGCACCACCACCATTCACTTTTCGGCGGACCATCATCGCCACATAGAAAGAATTTTTGGGCCTATAAAAAGTGGAATTTGTGCCAGTGGAAATTATCAAGTAATCATCTGAGAAACTTAATCCAAATTATAGCGATACAACACAATCAAACC
>BRYE01000015.1:17482138-17484638 GCA_030159115.1 Actinidia arguta var. hypoleuca | reverse complement strand
AAAGGCGAAGAAGGCCGAAAGAAAGTGGAAAAATTACTACTCAAACCCCACGAGATAGAGACCATCAATCAAGTACATAGAGAAGAAGCTCGTCGACAAAGGCGTGCAGAGGATGGAGCAGAGGACGGGCTGCCGCTCGCTCAAGTCGGGGCATGGCGGGGAGTACATGTGCGAGGGGCAAGGCCGGAGGCGGAGGCTGAGCTGGGCCCGGCAGCTGTGGATCAGGGGGACCCAAAATACGTGGACGAGGCGGCGGCGGAGAGGGCTGGTGGGTGGGGGAGGGGAGGGGTTGGCTAGGATTGAGGTTGATCCTCACTTGAAGGTTAGCATAATGTTTTTGTGAAGTAATGTTGGAGTGTTTTTGGTTTAGATGTTTTTTTTGTGTGTCGTGTGAATATAGTGTTTTGGATGTTTTGGTTTTAAGATGTTAGCATTCTATTTCTCTTAGTGGGATTGTGTGTGTGTGTTTTAATTAGGTTTCACTGAAGTTCCCAAGTTTTAAATTTAAGCTTTACGAGTAAAGTTGAGTGGTTTTGATTTTGGACCTTTGAACTTTATAATGAAATTGAGTGATTTTGATTTTGGCCACTTACCTCGTTTATTTAAACAGTACTTTAAATTATAGAGGATGTTGAGATGATTATTTATATAAAAAATTAAATTAATAAAATATTTATGAAAATATTATTATATTATTTTTTTTTAATTGTACATTTGTTGTCTGTTTATTTATTTTAAGATAAATGATTTTCAATAAATATCTAATCAATTTAATTCTTTTGTATAAATAATTTTTTAAATTATCTCCACTAAATGATCAGTTTGATGAACGAGAGAATTCTGAGTTGGGTCCACAATCATTCATGAAGCCATTTTTTTCTTTTTCCTTTTTTACATCTTTTCAAGAAAAGTTATAGAAATGCAATTCTTTAATAGCGAAATATATAAACAAAAGTACATAGAAAGATATTGGGTAAATTACAATGACCCCTCCCTGAGGTTTGCCTTTAATATAGATGCCCTTGATGTTTAAAAAATTACACTAACCTCCCTTATTTTTTAAAACTGGTAACATATTCCCCATCGTCTGGTGAAATATGCTGGCCACCCCTGATATTTTGGGTTAATACATAAAGCACCCTTGACGTCAATCGTCCGTTAACAAGTTTGACTACACATCCATGACGTCAGTTGAATAATAGTTTGAATGCTATATATGCCCTTCTTTTTGACAAAGTTACCATATATTCCACAAGGATGTTAATTGAATGATCAAAAAGTGAATCATATTGACTCATTAACTATTTAATTGTATCGCTTACACCCTTTTTGTTACTAATTTATTTAAAATAGTGATAGAAGTCGATCACGTGTTGTCCATGTACTTAAATTAAATACTCTTATGTCTAAAATACTATTATTTTTTAGTCATTCAATCAACATTCTTGTGGGGTATATAATAATTTTATCAAAAAAAATGACATATATGGTATTTCAACCACTATTCAGCTGACATCGTGAATGGGCAGTCAATCTTGCTAACATACGATTGACGATAGAGGAATCTGTTACAAGTTTTAAAAGGTAAGGGAGGTAAGTGTAATTTTTAAAACGTCATGGGGGCATATGTATTAAAGGCAAACCTCAAGGAAAGTCATTATAATTTCTCAAATATCAGGGTAATTAATCCTGAACTTCAAGGGTGGTTAGTGTATTTCACCCAAAGATATTTTACAAATTTAAAAATTGAATGCATTTGAGATTGAGTTGATGGCAAAAATCATTCTCCTATTATCAACCTTTTTTTTTAATGAAAATGAAGAATTTTTAATCATTCATCAAACAGGCATGAAGAAACCGGAGTGTCAACATGTTGTGAAGTAATATGAATGCTTAATTTGGATGTTTCTAAAACAGGTTCTGTTCTGAAAGTGTTTTAGATGTTTTGATTTTTAATGGAGTAATGAAAGGCAAGTAAGTTGCCCTTCAACATTTTTAAGAAATACATTGAAGTGCATGAAGGGGATGTAGCTCAGATGGTAGAGCGCTCGCTTAGCATGCGAGAGGTACGGGGATCGATACCCCGCATCTCCACTTTTTCCTAAATTTTTGGGTTGCAATTTTGTACTTTTTTAAAAAAGAAACTCTTTATTTCATATTCTTTCTTTTTAATCTGTTTTTCCAGTAATTGGAGACACGCTCTGTTTGGTTTAGTTTTCAAAATTAATTTTGCAAATAGTTTTCAGAAAATTTATTCGGTTGTTAATTTTCGAAATTGGTTTTCTAGGACTTATTTTCAAAAAGAACGCATTTTCGAGAGAATATTAAAAAGATATTTCCAAATTCTTAAAAAAAATATTTTCGCTAAAAAATGAATAATATACAACAGTGAATGCTTTTATTCTCACAAACAATTTTTGAAAAAAAAAAGGAAATTTAATTATGAGAATTGATCCAAACAGAATTCGTAAAAGCAAGTTAGTGGCTTTTAACAATTCTC
>BRYE01000015.1:17467138-17477138 GCA_030159115.1 Actinidia arguta var. hypoleuca | reverse complement strand
TATGTTCTTATTGTTGAATTTGAGTGATTTATTTTTCAATCTATATTCTTTATGCCATAACCTCAATAATGCTATTTTGTCTAATATCTTAAACCAAAATAAAATACACTTTGCTCATCAGAATTACCAAATTCTTTCTTATGTTGCCTTCTAAAATTATTATTTTTTTCACTTTAGTCCTTAAGCTATCTAATTGTTCCTTATTTAGTCTAATTAACAACGACAATTCAAGTTATTGACAATTCTGTGGTGCCACACTTCCCAAACCAAAATTCATTTATCCCATACTACTACCCTTATCCACACCAAAATATGAAATATATATTAACTCTATGAGCTAATTAAATTAGATATTTAAATAACTAAAGTGAGAAAAATAAAACTTGAATACCTAAAGTAAAAAATATTAAAACTTGAGAGGAATAATTATGATTTTGCTAATGTTAATAATACGCATTTTCTTGTTAAAAAAACAGAAGCAGCACACAAATTTGGTACAAGAAATTGCACACAACATCCCCCTCTCTTTCTTTCATTCACAGAACATCCTTCTCCAATTTTGCAACGTTTGGGTAGATATAAGTGGTAGAGATAGTTGATTTTAGGTAGTGGACAGGAATCTTGTTTTGGGTTGTTCTTTTTCCTTTTTGATTAGAACAGAAGAAAATCTCGTTTTTGGCTTTAATATGGAGAGAAGGAATGCGGGAACATGTTACAAGTGGTAGCAAAAGGGTGAAGGATAGAAAAGAGAGATAATAAAGATTATATTTGTTAATTTGGGAATTAATGAATGCTCGAATTCGTTGACACGTATAGTTAGCAACATCGATTGTCTCTATTCTTGACGGTTTGTGTGACAGAGACATATTGCATGCCATGTAGTTGTGGAGGACCGGGACTTTTGTGTGGTGGTGGTGGACAGTTGAAATGGGTGTGGATAGAAGTGGGTTGAATACGTTGTAGGTCTCGTCGATGGTGTAGTGGTATGGTAGTGAGTGCAGAGAAGGGGAAGGTGGAAAAGGGTTGCCATGGGGAGTTAGGGGAAGTTTTTTATAATTTAGGTACTAGGGTATTTGTGCCTTCTATGTTTATGTAAATAAGGGCACTTATGTCTGACAAATAAATAAGGGTAAAACAGGAAATGATTTTTTTTTTTAGTGCCATCAATAAATTCCATTTGATATATTGACGATTCTTTAACAGAACGAGAAATGTGAAATTCAGAAGGGAGGTTAGTGTGATTTCTAGAATATGAGGCAAGCTTATTGTATTTGTAAAAAAAAAACTCAGTCAAGGTCATTGTAATTTATCCAAAAATGATCTAGTTAAAAAAGAGCGAAGATAGAAAATTTTCACTTATCATTGAAAAAATGTTGGCTATGGTGTCCGAACCCATGCTCCAATATGTGCAAGAGGAGCATCGACATTTCATCAACCAGATATTTACTAAGGGTTATGGTCATTTACTCCAAAAAAATAACGCCCGTTTAGCCTTGCTTTAACAAAAGAGGAAAACTGTATATTAGTTTCAAAAAGAGGGGAGGTCCGTGTAATTTTACGTGCTACCATGGAAGTTTGTGTAATATAAGCAAACCTTAGGGGAGGTTAGTGAAATTTCCCCGTTTTATGGATCCATGGACAACCGGACAAGATCTATACACACGGGCCAAGGGTGTTTGTTTCGGCCCAAGACATTTGTTAGAGCTACTTGAAAAAGAATTTAGGCCCATTTAACATGTTTGGGCCTGGTACGGTGGATTCTTGGTGCCTTATTCTTCTTCGTTTTGGGCCTAATTGAAAAGGAATTTAGGCCCATTTAACTTATTTTGGGCCTGGTATGATGGATACTTGGTGCCGCGGTGCATCCTCCTCCTCCTTCTTTGTTTTGGGACTCCATTTAACTTGTCTTGGGCCTGTATGGTTGATACATTGTATTTTTTTTAATTTCTTTGAAAATTAATCACGTAAAATTCCACTCTCACAAGCTAATAGGAGACTCACACGTGCGACCCCTCTGACTTGTGCGAGAGGCGATGGATATTTTTTAATGTTTTAAACAGTTAATAGAACACGTGAAAGGTTATCATTTTAATTTGTTAATTTTAGTGAACATCACTAAAATCAAAGCGACAAATATACTATTTTATTTTATCTCAGAACGTCATGGTATGTAACCATAGATAAATCAGTTACATCACATCAAGAGTAACCATTTTGTGTAATCCTCTTAATTTATACGTCAGCTTGCTTTACATGACTTCTACTTTTCTTGATAGTCTCAATGTCGTGAATTAACCTAGAGGCTGACTTTTGGGTTAATATATACTGAAAACGCTTAATATATATATATATGTGTGTGTTACCGAATTTTTTCACCTTTGCTATACGTACATGTAGGACCCATAGTATCTAAAATACATAAAAAAAAAATTCTCTCTCATCCTTAGTTTAAGAGAAAAAGAAAAATATCAAATCCATGTATAATAACTGATCCGCGAGATCTTGTAGCACCTACCAACGAGACTCTACAGATTAGTATTCCACAAGAAAAATCAATTATACCTTAAATTTTACACGTATTTGAGATTGGAAGTAGTTTCAAATCAACCATTCGAAACGACCCTATTTGTGTGCATTGATGGATTGAGTCGACAAGTTCAAGTTGGGACGTGGACAAGCTATCACATGCATCGCAGTGACACTGGCTGCTTTATCTCATGACATTGTTTTCGTTTTCATAACAGGTGATGAAACAACGGTCACCGGTTAGTTGCATGGGACTAATTGCACGCCGATCCGGTGGTGGCTCGAGGTTTTGCGCAACCAGGAATCTTGACCAACACCAACTACAGAAAGAAAGAACCAATTCAATTTTCAAAATGCCTTTCTAGATATTCCTCAATGTCTCCGCTATTTACGGAACATGGAAAGCAGATGATTAATCATTCGCTCTTGAAATGGTACGGATCAAGACCTTTTAAAGGAAAATCGTTCTAAGTACTGACCTACGACCCTATGTACCGTCACCATCAATACTTTATCTCAAATAGCAAGAAGTAAAAAATTATAATTGATAAAGTTAATATTGTGAGTTTTTTTAAATGTAAAAATAATATTATTTATCTGCGAGCGAGTAAACATTACAATCAATTGTAATTCACTATGTTAGCGGGATTTACTACTTTAAATAAAAAAATTATTATTATTTAAATAATTAAAAAATGTGAGTACTCCTCACCCGTATATCAAATTGCTTAAACTACATATATTATGACAAAATGACATTGGCATTGGGATGCTTCTTTGTCCCTGCTTGTGTTGTCAATTCACGAGGAAAACAGTAACATAAATTATTTAGGGTAAATTACACCAACACCCCTTGTATTCCTTTGAAATCTTAGCTCTCCCTATTTTCTTCAACATCACACTAACACTCCCCGCTTAGGTAACATTGTTTGAGGTGCATTCAAGTTACCAAACTACCCTCTTTAAATAAATCCAAAAATTAAATAAAGACAAAATGAAAAAAAGAAGGGAGAAGACTTGTCTCCCATTGAGGTCGATTGCCATCACCAACAACTAGTAACTTGTACCATCAACATTGACCGATCAACGAAGTCCAACATTGACCAATCAACGAACTTCCATCGCCCACACGTATTCTCCCATTCCTCCACAAACCCACTATCACTGTCATATTTGATCAATTATGGTTTCAATGGTCGTCGCATGCAACCAACGCCACTCCACGTCATCGCATGCTGCCCATACCATCGTTCCTCACACTCTAGATATGTGATCTTTCTCGTTTTATAGGTTTAGTGTGGTGGTAAATGGATGAGAGGTAGGTGGAGGTGAATTGTCATTCCAAATAAAATAATTATTTTATTATTTTTTGATCAATTAAATACTAAAAAAATTATTCCAATGAAATAATCATTTCATTTTATCTATCATTCCATCCAATCAAACATAGCCTTCAGTGTTACACATTTTTGTGAAGGGATACAACGGGATTTCAAAGGAATAAAAGGGCTGTTAGATTGTAATTTCCACAATTATTTATTGTCTCTTGTTTCAATGTGTTGTGAAGTGAGTTAAATACAGAAAAGGTAAACTGAAACCGAAGCTGGTAATTTTAACATGTAGTTGGTGTAAAGATATGTGGAGGACTAGAAAGTGGGGTATGCTCGGTAGTGGTGAAAGCGTTTACTCAAATGCACACAAACAAAACAAAACAAAATGAGTACTTAAAAGAAGGGGGGTCGGTGGGTGGTGGTGGGTGTGGCCATCCATTTTTCCCTTCAATCAATGCTTTCTCGTCTTTATCAAAATGCAGGAAAAAGAGAAAGGTAAGTGCTTCCTAGAGAGAGAGAGAGAGAGAGGGAGGGAGGGAGGGACAAGGCAACAAGTCTTGGATGGATTTGCAAGCTTTTTAGTTTTTTCAGAGGAAAGAGTGGTGGTCCCATTTATTTATCGAGTATAGTGGTGGAATCAATTGAATGAGTTTAATTGATGGTTGCTTGTAGTCTAATTAAGTGCCCCAAAGTCATTGTTTAGTACTTTCTTTGTTTCTATGTTGAAAAATGTTAGACAGATTAATAACGTTTACAAACTATTTTAACTCGGACAGTAATAAAGTTTTGGTACTTAAAGACTGATCCATTAAAATGCTGTGGTAAAGAATTTTTTTTTTTTTTGTAAGAATAGTTGGTTTCTATAGCATTACTATTCCAATGAAAATTAGGAAATAAGATTAAGGCAAAATTTATAGTACACACCGTGTATTATAAAAATATTACGATCGATTATAGTGAATGTTATAATCAGTGTAATATATGTTACAATTGGTGTAATGAACGGTATGGGGGTATATATTAAAAATAGTGCATTACGCGCATCGTTGTAGTAAATGTTAATACGTACTTTTGTAGAAAAAAAAGTTTTTACAATCGATTATGGTGAATATTACAATCAATTGTGTTAATGTTACATCAAAATACACTATATGCACCATTTTAAAATGTGTACTGTAACCAGTGCCTAAAATCAAAGAATGTAGTTTCATGATTTTGTTAAAGAAGAAGCTTCTCTCCTGTATCCCATTACAAGATAAAGCTTATTCCTTTTGAGTACTGTTGTGCATGCACAAAATCAAAACTCTAATCAAGTCGGTTTGGGCCCCCCGACGACCAAACCTTATCCTGCCCCTAAACCCAAGCAGATTTTGGAAATCTCCTTCATACCATGCCCCAAACCCGATTTACGTATTTCCATTTTCTTCTCTTTGGAGCCAGTAACCCCAATACTCTACCCTATTACCATCTCTAATCAAGAGGATCCCAAACAACCAAGCTCCTGTCTTGATCGTGACTCTATTGCAATGCCTATGTTTGGCAAGTTACGTGCATGGTGCAAGTAAAATCTGTGTATGGTGCAATTAAAACCTATGTGAGCACAGTATACGTAGTAACTTGTGTCGCACATAATTTGCACCAGAGTCGCAAACAACATTCATTGAAAGACTATGCATCTAAAAATTTGAATTCTTTATTTATTTTAATCAGAAAAAATTGTTATTTTGTTAACTCGAGTAAACAAATACAATGAGATAAAAAAATTTGAGTTCTTTGGTGATTAGATTTGTCTTTTTCTTTCAAAAGTATTATGAATATATATATATATATATATATATATATATATATATATATATATATATGTTTGTATGAATATGTATAGTTAAAGAAAGAAGGAGATAAATTAGGTGGGGTTGGTAATTCAGACGATATTAGAGAGAGAGGGTGTTGGTGTTGTCGACATAAAAAATACTAAGGGCTTCAATTTTTTAGTTTTACTAACAAAGACCATTTTGCTTGCATCATCACTACAAGAGCTACATTTACTAAATGTTAAAGAGTAACTGCAGATACCATCAATTGTATACACACACAGTATGTGCTAAATAGTACTATCATGTTGAGAGAGAGAGAGAGAGAGAGAGAGAGAGATGTACTTGCCATCTTTCACTCACTTTTGGTCTGACTCTGAACTTTCCTTTAATCGATTCCATTAAACTAAAGCCAAAAATGCCCAAAACCATTCCCGTGACATGTCTTCCCTTGTTTTCCTTTTCCATTTTCTGATTTATTGGTGGATGAAGAACCTTAAGTCATATTTTGTTTCCAATGGTTTATGTTTTGTTGTCAATCCCATAAAACCGTAGCATTTTGTCTTGTAATTTACAAGTCTTGATCATGTCATCACGGGGAGCTCAAAGAAAATACAAATATGATTGAACTAAAGAATGGCGCTTTCTTTTTCTATTATTATTTTTTACTTTAGAACATTCAATATTATTGACGTTGAAAAGGTTAAATTTGTTATGATTCCATCATCAGTGATTGACTTTTGAAACGATACAGAGAAAAATAGTACGATGCTACGAATTTTGAATCACTTTTTATTTAAGGCTCAAATATAAAATTTGACTATACGATGATTCTTAGTTTTATTTGGAGATTAATTTGCGCCGTGTAATCAAACTTGCTATATAAGCCAAAATTTTAAATCCACAAGACCAAGATCATTCTTTTCATTTTCCGGTCATAGGACTTGGATATTTCACTTCCGAATACTACCCAGTCTCAATTTTCGTGGATATATAGTTATCTTGGCCTATGTTTGTGAGTTTTGACTATTTCAATAAAATGTGTATGTCAACTATAGGGCTTGGATATTTCACTTCCGAATACTACCCAGTCTCAATTTTCGTGGATATATATAGTTATCTTGGCCTATGTTTGTGAGTTTTGACTAAAGTTGGGTTTTTTTATTGTACAAAATTTTAAAACCAATGCCTATAAGGGGGTGGGGAGGGTGGGGGTGGGGGTTCCTTGTTGTCTTATCCAACACCTAGCTTGTTGCCTTCCAAGAAGAGCTCCGAATTCTTCAACCAACACCCTATTTAGAAAGTTAGGAGAAGGTACTTAGTCCTTTCTAAGAACATTAAGACTATGTTTGGATTAAAAAATTTATGACTATGTTTGGATTAAAAATTTAATTGATGGAGAACCAATCGTTTCAATTTCTAATTGTAACTCCATGGACCTGTAAAAATGCAAAATTAGTCAAGTTACTTTTGCTAAATATGCAATCAACACATAACTGAAACAAATCCTCAACGTGCAGGTGACATCTAAGGCAAATTGTCTAGGGAAATCCCTTATATCTCTCTTGTATCTAGGGTAAAGTTGGATTGTTTGAGATACAACTAATTAATTTATTTATTTTTATTAAATTAAGGGGGGTAAAGTAAAGCTAACTAAATTAGTGGTTAACTTTTATTAGATAGGCCAAATGATAAAACTTTTAGAGATCTAAAATTACTTTAAGTGAGCTAGAAAAAAACATCTCACGGGTTGACACTAGTGATAATTACTTAATTACTAGAGGTTTTATGAAATTTTTGGTCTGGAGTTTGACTAATTTCATGTGTCAATTAATTGCTGTGTTGGGTCAATTTTTAAGAACTTATGTCACGCTTTAAACGGGCCTCCAATTGTGAATTGTGTGATTAGTTTTGGATTAGTCAACTCAAATAATCAAATATTGAGTTAAAAAAAAAAAAAGAAAAAAAGCCCGAACGAGTCCTTACTTTCAAGTTACATGTGAGCATAGGAAACTGAGCTTGGACTTACTATTCTCTATCATGGCTAGATGTATATCATTGGGATATAAAATAATAGTTGGGAGAGAGAGAGAGAGAGAGAGGTACTTGGTATTCTGATCCACGAGATCAAAGTTAGCCTGGCTTTCACTTCTCCCCAAGAGGTTGGGTCTTTTCACTAGTTCGAAAGTTTGATTCTGTAAGTGCAATGAACTTCTCAAGCTAGTCATATAGAAACAACCAAAAGAGTATTAATAGTGTATTCCTTAAGCTAGTCATATATGGAAGCAACCAAAACAGTACGGTATATTAAATTCTAGCCCATTTTTTCTAGAATTTTGAATGAAAAAATAATTTGGTAATGTTATCACTTCCTAATGGTAGACAGAATAAATAGGGAAGCAACTACCACCACCGTGTAGTCAATTGTGGAACTATTAAATGCACTAAACCTAGTAGTAGATCACTAGAAACATTAATATCACCAGGGTCCCTTTGATTATCAATAGGACCCAGATTCTCTCAAGTGTAGGTTTGAACTGTATAGCTGGAGTCCGAGTATTTTAAGTTTTATTTTGAACTCATTTTGATGATTCAAATATTTCATATTATAAACTCCGTCGTAAAGATCAGTATTGTAAAAAATTATGTTGATGAGCCAATGTTCAGTATCCAATGAGTATTGTTTTATAATTAATAAATGAGTGTGACATACAAGATTATACTCATTTGTCTTGATCATATAAATCAATATTTATGTATCTCTAAATCTAGACTATATACTATAAAAATATAATGCCATGTGACACTCTCTTGAAATTTTAAAAATAAATAAATAAATAAATAAAAATTCATATGACATTCTATCATAGCTCGTTTCAAATCTCTCTACCACCCATCTCTCTCACTTCTCTCTCCTAAAATAGAGTTACAAAAAAGATGATCTATACCATATATTATAAAATTTTAATTTTCTAGAAAAAAATAAGAAGTCTTATCATCTCTCTCCTAGTGAAATTTTCACAAACAAAACTTTTTTTAATTATTTTTGTAGTCATTTTATTAAAATAAAAAACTAAAGTTTCTTTAAATATGCTTCTCTAGAATAATGTCGAATTAAAAAAAAAAGAAAAAAACTAAATATTTCACACCCTTACACAAATAATTACTCCTGATCTTCCCAACCTCATAAAAGGAAAAAAAATACCGATAAATCAAATTTTAGACAAATTACAAGAACTTTAATTTAATATTGCAAAATATAACATGTATTTAGCTTAAAATTAAATTGTAATAACTTATTCGTTCATAGGATAGGAGAAATGCTTGTTGATAAACTATTTATCTATATCCGATCAATATGAGTTTTTAAAATATTAAAATTATTTATGAGGTCTGCAATATAATAATTTGAATCATTAAATAAACCCAAAGCGAAACCCATAATATTTATACTACGCGGGTGCAATACGAAGCCTGGTTCTTTCCAAATTGTGAGTGATTTTTTGAGGATGAATAGAAATAGTAGTTTGTATATGTATGATTGCCATCATAAGGTTTTTAGACATCATTATTATAGTAGTATACTGGCATTACCGATTAAAAATCTTAGAGAGATTTACGTAAAAAGAAATTATAATTTAACCATAAGAATAAATTAAACTCTATAATTTTAATTATAACAAAGCAAACTATATAGTTTTAATTCGGTAACAATTTAAAATATTCATTAGGTTCCATCCACTTAGTAACAAAGAAATCAACTAGTTTTCACCTAAAATACATTAAAATCGCATCTTATAGGGTTTTTCCCTTTTTAAAGCCCTAATTGAACCATTTTATTCTAAATAGCATAGAAATTTGGTCTTTTTAAATAAATATAAAACTCAAACTCTTAAATTTGTCTTGTTGATTTATTCGATTAGGACTTTAAAAATGGGTAGTACTATGCGAAGTCATTCTCGTTTATTTTGTGCGAAAAACAGTTGGTTCTATTAGTCCTAGATAGAAGGAGATTAATGAATGATTTAAATTATTATCGAATTAAGACTATATGATTTAATTTGTTATAATTATATCTGTATAATTTAACTTTTTTTGTAAATAGATATTAGGTTTTCCAAGTGTTAGGATCAACGAATCGAGAGAGCAAGCTAGCGCTTATCGTAACTCACCAAGCTTGTTGGACCGTACATATGGTATGCTTTATTTGCTTTTCTTTTCTTTTCTTCTTTGGGCCTATTTAGTGTAGTGCTAGAACACCATTCAGAGAAGCTGTCACAAATTTATCGTTTATTTGTTACGAATATTTATACATGTGATTGGTATGAAATT
>BRYE01000015.1:17459638-17462138 GCA_030159115.1 Actinidia arguta var. hypoleuca | reverse complement strand
CAGTTATGATATCTATAATACATGGTGTTTGTAGCAGGAATCACACTCCAGAGGATGATTATAAAATATTTCAAACTTTTTAGAAGAAAAACTAGAAAAACAAAAACAAAACAGAAGTTTGGAACAAGAAATGATTCACAGCTTAATTGATCCACAATTTGGTGGGGGTGAATAGTTGAATTAACAAACCCAAACACATAATAATATTGCAATTTGTGTATATATGGGTATAAGTTGTATTCCAATAATATTAAAATTACACGGTCCATGGATAAAGATAATTTCTCATGTAATTAAAAATAATATATATCGAAAAACTAAATTCGACTTGTTACTATTACTAAACACAACTCTCTTATAAATAGTGAGTTGGGACTCACATTTTTGCGAGAAGAATCGTCCAAAATTGTATCAAAAAGGCGTGAAGGTATGAGATTGTGAATTCAATTGAAGTGGGGTCCACTCATAGCCTATGATTGGGTTCTTCAGCTAAATGGACACCATCAATGTACGTGCAAGTCATGTGACCCAAATATCCATAAGGGCCCTGGGCCCACATTTAAATGTAAAAAGCAACACGACGGATAGATAATTTTATACAAACAAAAAAAAAGTAAGTCAACGAAAAAAGTGTAAACGAATACTCATTAGCGATGGAACTCGCAAAAATATTAGACCCGCACTTTCATGAATATTCTATGTACAGTAACTTTGGGCATGTCAACATAAAAGTAAAAGTCAAAGGTACTTTGCAACGTTTGAATGACGGAAATCTTAAAAAATAATAATATAATTAATTATATCTCATTTCGTCTCATGTTGCTTACCCGTCTTTATAAATACAACTTTTATAGAAATATAATCACTACATATAATTTAGATTGACTCTTTAATTTTACCCTTACAATAATTATTTTAACTTTTTGTTTTGATTGAAATGTTATAGAAAAGAAAGAGTAAAAAAAAAAATTTGTATACTTTTTTTTTTGTTGATTTTTAAAAACGAACATATATTTTGAGATATTTTAAAATAAAACAATGGATCAGTAATATACGACAGAATAATGTATATTTTGCTCATAGACTTCATCCAACTAGCTAAATACATATAAATTGATTAATTATTTTATTAATAGTTGTTCATTTCTAGACATTTAATATTTTTCTTTTTTACTGGAATAGAGAGAAAAAATGTAAGTAAAATTCGAACCCTAGCATTACATTTATTAAAGGAGCGTCCCAACTATTAAGCCAATTTGTTAATATAATTAAATACTAAATACTACTTTAATAAAGCCACATCGAACAATTTAAGAAATATGCAATTAATAGAAGCTTTTGGATGGGGATAACTATAACATTACAATATTCATTCACATCTCATCACCTCCAATGTGTCCATTATTGTAGAAATGTGGATTTTATTAAAAAAAAAAATTAATATCATGGGACCTCATTGCAATTAGCCATCAACCATTTTCCTTTTGTATTTTTCTGGATTTAACTAAATATTTCAGCATATTTATATAAAATGTACATGTTGACTCAAATATATATATATATATATATATATATATATATATATATAAGCTATTTATTGAAAAACTGTGAATAGAATTTAGTAAATCATTTCATAAAAAGTGACTAAAGAAAAGGTTTTCATGGGTGATGATTCATGCACACTTTATAATAATATTTTTATATATTTTTTTCTCATATTTTAATATTTTATACATGTATTTATATATGTTTATGCATGGTAATATATTTTTTTGCAATTTAACCACTACCAAGGGGTAATGGTTAGCATGTTTCATATTATATATATATTAGGAAAACGATATATAGGTTAAAAGGTTTTACAAACTTTTGTTATTTATGAGTAATGTTATAGTTTCAAATTTTAAATTAAAAAATTATGAGTATAACATATAAAATTATGTTCATTTATATTAATACAAATTGATATGATCGTTTGTTTATTGATATAAATTGATACAAAGTTAATAATATAATTTTTATATTATTAATTTTTTTAGCAAAATTTATAATAAATTATTATTAAAATATACTCAAAACGGAACACAAAATAGGTACACCGTACTAATGCAGGCCAAAATTGAACTGGTCCTAATGCACAAGCATAGCATGGCATAACGTCCTAACTAAATCCAAAAGGCAATGCTAAAACAAACAATGGTGTCACATAGAGGTCACTGGCAAAAAGCCACGTCAGAGTCCTGAACGAATCTTCTTATCCTCGATTAACAATTGAAAAAAATAATAACTTTAAAAGCAATTTTTAAACACTACAAAACGAGTGATTAACATACTATTTGCATTTACCATATAACATTACATATTTCATAATTATTGATGTAATAAATTTAACAAATAACTACAAAAATTATATCTGATCGTTAAAAATTATGTTACATAAAATAATAAATTTAAATAGTTAAAGAAGATAGTAACTTTCGTAAGTTGACGAGGGTAAGTC
>BRYE01000015.1:17384638-17387138 GCA_030159115.1 Actinidia arguta var. hypoleuca | reverse complement strand
GCTATGCTTCTTTGCAACATGCAACTTGATTAAAAAAAAAATTCTCAAATCCTATGGCTCTTTTTTGGCTCGAAAAAATAGACTGGGCAGGCCTGAGTTTGGGGGGGGGGGGGGGGGGCAAACAAAAATCCGAAAAGGTAAAATCAACTTCATAAAGAAATCATTGCAATATTTCACGATTATTACTGAGAATATACTTTATCATTGTTATCATAAACTATTCATCTTTTAGCAAAAAGATTTCTTAAAAAATTAAAATCATGTTTTAATATTTTCTAATATATATATATATATATATATATATATATATATATATATATATATATATATATATTTTTGATAAATTCCTAAAAAACGCATGTCAAAAACCATTAACTAAATAATTTTTTTGAAAATTATTGTACAAAAATAATTTTGAAAATTGAATTTCTTAATTATGTGAGACTCCATGACAAATAAAGTTGAAATAAGTCCATGAAAAGTAGTCGAGTTTGTACATTTTAATTTTAGGTTTTACTCCTATGATTTGGATCATGTTTGGTTTATTATCTCAACGTTTAAGAAACGCTATCTAATTCCATATAATTTGTAGACTAAATTGTATCGTCTTATTTTTTATCAAAACATATAAAAAGTGCATTTCACATATGCTTCAGACAAAAATAATATTTTAAAATTTTCAAAAGAATGTTATTGTTCCTTTTTCTTCTTATCTCCACTTTTTTCCCCTCTCCTAACGTCTCCAATGCCACCTTCCCTCCTCTCCCTCCATTCCCACATCCCCAATCCCTTCCCCTCGTCCCTCTATTGCCACATAATTCTGTGTTTATATATATGTATGTATGTGTGTGTGCCCCTTCATGTATGAGAAAGAAGATGAGAGTATGAAAGTCGATTTGCATGTTCTGCTAATAGATGTCTATGGTGCATTTTAGTCCATAAATTATAAGAAATTATGTGATGATTTTTAAATATAAGGGGGTAATTGGCACATGGGGCCAAAAAGAAAAAGAAAAGGTTCATATAAGCTGCAAAGATTCAACCAATTGCCAACCACTACCAAGTTTCTACATAATATTATTTCCATATGTGAGACATTGCATGGTAAAGAGAGTGAATTGAGTCCTTGAAAATTAGTCAACTTTGTATAATAATATCTATAATCAGTGGCGGAGCCACATAAGGCTTAGAGGGGGCAGCTGCCCCCCTCAAGTTTTGAAAAAAAAATTTTTTGCCTATAGTTTTAAGAAAAATTTTAATTTGCCCCCCTCAAAATTATAAATGCCCCCCTTAGAAAAAAAATTCAACAGTTGCCCCCCTGAAGTTTTTTTCTGGCTCCGCCACTATCTATAATAAATACAAGCTTTTTCTGCAAATTTTCAGCCCCAAGAAAAGAAGAATTTTTTTGTTAAAAGATAAAGAAACAGAAAAAAAGTTTGACTTTTGAAGGTATAAAACTAAGGTTGGGGTGTTGATTAATGAACTTTGGAATCAAATTGTTCACACCTAATTTGACCTAAACACCATTTCAATTCTTCTTCTTCTAACAGCAAGAACAACATAATAATGCATAATTTTTATCATAAAATTGTATAACTTGCATGTATGGTACATATAAATTAACTAGTATGTACCATAACTTTCTCCTAAGAAAAAATCAATAAATAATGATCTAATTAATGACACCAATCAAACATAAATAAATTTTGGAATGTCAGCTAACACAAACAATATTTAGGCGTGCAAGAGTCAACAGATCTAGAGATGGATATTAATAGATATTTGCATAATTCATCAATAAAATAGACACATCAAAACAATAATCATGCTTTTACTATAAATTAAACATAGCATGCGGGATGCTGATGTGGGATGATTAATTCCAACTAATAATGGATGGAAGTTGGTTTAAAACGTAGCATCTCCATTGTATAAGTTAAAGTGGCAACGTATTCAAAAATGAAAGACCCGATATAGTTTGTGAAATATTTAGTTAGATAGTGAATACAATACTAGCTAATAAATTAACCACACCCAATCATTTTTCCACCTAACCCCACCCATCACCCCACTAATTACACTTAGAGCATTCTCATAAGCCTATTAAAACTAGAATTTTAGTAACATTAGTTGGTGAATCTCCAAACAACACAGTGCAATAGACTAAGCCAAAACCTTCCTTGATTTTAATATTACTAACTCAACAAATTTGTTGGATTATGCGTAAAAAGAAAGGAAAAACACAAACGAATAGTATATTAATATAATATAAAATTAGAAATAGATTGTCTAATAGGGTAACTATCCCAAAGATGATTAGCTAAAAAAGAAAAGAGAATCTCTAATTATAATTTGACGCATAATTTGCTAGTTTGATACGAACGCTCTTACAAAAGTGAGTGAGATTCTGAATTGGCCAATTGGGTAAGGTCAAAAGCGAAATGAAACCTTGGTAATTACTTTTAGGGTAAACTTTATTGGTCCGGGTAATTTGATCAAA
>BRYE01000015.1:17359638-17364638 GCA_030159115.1 Actinidia arguta var. hypoleuca | reverse complement strand
AATACTAGCTATATTTTGTGTATTCTTTTAAAATATTGTTTCTTTCACATTCACAAATCCCTTTGTATAAAACATTAAACAATCTGATATATATACATTAATCAATTTGATATTTTGATAACCACTAATTGGATATTTCAAATACCAAATATTTAATCAATTGATACGTATTTAATTAACTAATTTGATATTTTCGTCCCCAATCTGGTTTGTGGATAATCACTAATTTGATATTAATCTTATATTTAAATTACAAAAAAAAAAAAGAATTATAATCAATTTGATAGTTATATTAACCAATTTGAGATATTAATTAATTGGTTATTTTGGTTAAAAATGAGTAATATCTAGACTGTTAGAGATGTTCTAAGAACACGAACAAGATGGGTGATACGTGAGCCATCGTAAGGTTGTGTTTGAATTTTGAATTTTACGCAAGAATTTAGAAAAAATAATGATAAGAGAGAGTAGCCATATCGATGATGAGTATATATCATAACTTGCTTTTTCCTTTCATTTTTTGTATTATGTATAATTTAAGATTATTAATTATTGTTATGATGATATAGAAACTAGACTTAGCCTCTTTTATGCCGCTAATTTTAACGTTATTTTACTTATTTAGTGAAATTAGGCTTAGTTTTTATCTATCCAAGGATAATTTATAAATTACGAAATGGCCCAAAAGTAAGATGGGTAAGACTCAGAATGGGCCTTAGAAACTTCTCAGGCTCGGCCTACAGCGAAACTACACTTCTGGCCCATTAAAATTATAAGTAGTTTACGGCCAGCATTTTTACGTTATTGGCTTTTAGGCTCCAATTAATAACCACCTTATTCAACCATCTGGGTCCCACACGTAGTGGTAATAATAAGACAATAAAAGTGTCCTCATTTTAATAAA
This sequence comes from Actinidia arguta var. hypoleuca, assembly GCA_030159115.1. Taxonomy (NCBI): domain Eukaryota; kingdom Viridiplantae; phylum Streptophyta; class Magnoliopsida; order Ericales; family Actinidiaceae; genus Actinidia; species Actinidia arguta. The sequence goes on along the minus strand of BRYE01000015.1, from coordinate 17,363,734 downwards.
TTTACTGCTAAAATATTTAAATAAAAAAATAATTAATGAGGGCAAAATAGTAATTAAAAATAATAGCCAAATATTGGGGGGGAAATTGGCTTTTTTGGATATAACATTCTACTAATGATTTACGTGAGTTGAATGAATACTAACAAGCATTGTCACATACAAAATGGTTGAACGAAGTTTGCTAACAGTAGTGCTAGCTATGGGACCATTACATTATCATTGAGGTATGAGAGTCACTCACCCTATAAGTGTGGAGTAAATCGTATAAAGCTGATAAACAAATCGAAGAACGGAGTATTAACATATTGTTTTAGTTTAGTTTTTAAACTTAACAATTTTTAAAAATAAGATACATTACAAATACGACTCATGAGGTTCTAGTTAATACATTTGCACCCTTATAATTTTGTAAATTACATCTCGACCTTCACATTTATATTCATAAAACGATTTCCTCCCTCCGTTCGTCAACAGTTATGATGACTAACAGATTAATATGATGTCATAAGTTTAATTTTCAAATAATCTTTGTTTACTCTCATGTGAGAACCCTTGTTAAAATTGGTTTATTGGACTCTGTTTATTATTTTATTTAGATTACTTGAATATAATTTGGCTTGAGATTGGAGTGAAACTTCCAAGGAAAGCCGCTAAAGCATGTGTGTGAGACTTATTTCAATTTTATACTTGTTTATTTTTTCAACAAATTTTTTGCTTACCCACGTTGTTGAAAATTATTTTAGGTGAACGTGTATGCTCAGACTGTAAATAAAGTCCCAAAAGATGTTAGATTTACCTTTCTTTGACTATGTTGTAAAATAAAATATAAATAGACATGTTGTATTATTTGATAGCTTTAATTTATTATGGTTGTTATCGTTGTTGAGTCCGATACTGGCACTGTTGTATATTGAGTCTAGTAGTAGTTTGTAGTTGATATATATTAAGTCAGTAGTGACATTGTTATTGTTATTTTGTTTATCAGGTTGATTTTGAGACATGTCAACCTTCAGATAGTCCATTGTATAAAAGTGATTTTGTCAAAAGTTTATCAGGTTGATACTGGCCCTATTGTATATTGAGCCTAATAGTAGTTTGTAGTTGATATATATTGAGTCATTAGTGACATTGTTATTGTTGTTGTTATTTTGTTTATCAGGTTGATTTTGAGGCGTGTCAACTTTCAGATAGTCCATTTTATAAAAGTGATTTTGAGGCGTTTCAACCTTCAGATAGACCAATATCGAGAGCAGCTCATCCACCGCCTCTCTCTCCGCCATTGGCGTCCCTCCGGTCGCTGCTGACAGCCGCATTCCGCCCTCCTCGTCCATCTCCTCCGCAACACAGATCTCGGGATTCGACAGTGATGGTCGTCCGTTGATTCTGATGAAAACTGAACGGAGTAAGGTGGTCTCCGAGGCACTGGATCATAAAATTCGGTCTGAAACGAAACGGGTCATGAGCGTTCGGGAAGTTCTAGAAGCTCCGGAGGGTGAAATTGTTGGGGAAAGTTGAGATACTGGGCCGAGTCGGAGGCAGATTCGGGTCGGGTGGGGGGAATTGGGACAGAGGATGGCCCATGAGTAAATGTTTTTGGTACTGAAGACAAATTTATGGAAACTGAAGAATTTGGTGTGGTGGTGAGGTGAAGGAGAATGGGAAGAAATTATGTGAAACAAATGGCAATTGGATCTATATATACACAAATTTTGATCCAGAGACTATGGAAGGAAATAGACCTCCAAGTCTCGAGCATAAATCACCAAGCTAATCTTTGAAAGTTGTTATTCTTGAAGACTTGTGCACCATTTTTGCACCTTTGTAGCATCGCATTGTCTATTGATCTTCTATCTTCCTTTATTTTTACAGATTTGTCACAATGTATATCTATAATCTATATAAAGGGGGTTGTGATTATTTTTAGTTGGTGTTTTACTCAATTAGCAGAAAAAATCCTAATTCTGCTAATTGGACTGCAAGGGTGATCATCAAATTACTTTGACCCACTCTATCCCCTTTGATAATCCCAATTCTTATGCCTTTGTAAACAGCATGTTAAGTCAATTGCAGGGCTAAGACAATTGCATTGTTCTTCATCCATTGTATTCATTCTTTAGCTTGTTCTTAAAACCAAGTCAACTGCGAAATAGTGCAAGGAATTTGGACTCTCGATCGTAGTATTAATGCAATCTTTTGCTTTACACTGCAATTTTGATGGAGAAACTCTATTCATACAAAAAAGTATAAAGAAAACAAATTCAAAATCCATCTTTCTAGGTGTTCTACTTTAAATTAAAAATTCTCCATTGAACCACATCATTCTGTATAAATCTCATATATCATTAACGTAAGAAACTGGTTTTTTTTAGCTATGGGCTTCGCAAAAGATAAATTCCTAGACTCTTAGGCTGTATTTCAACCCTTAAAAAAAACAAGGCAATCTCAAAAAATAAAAATAAAAAGAGAAATTGCAAGAAGGTACATTTAGTTTGCCTCAATTGCTTTCCATAGCACATTAACTGGAGGCTAATGATTTTCACACTCCATTTTTCTTTAATTGCACTCTATTTTTTATCTTTATAATGATGAATTTATCCAAACACCCATCTATATTCAAATATTTTAATTACAAAGAAAGATATTTGGATAAATTTATCAGATTAAAGACAAGAAGAGAGTGCAATTAAAAAAAAAGGGAGAGACAGGAGGATTACTACTAGAGGACCACTCAATATAAATTGTACAGAGATACCCATAATCGTGGGCGACTACTAGAGACAGGAAGTATTGAATTACTTCTATTTTTGTTTTCTTTTTTTGTCTTTCATGTAATTTCCAATCGTCACCTTTCAGTCACGCTTGACGATGAAAGATTGCGAGACAAAGTACAACCTACCAGATTCTATCTAACAGTCCAAGCAAGGGAATATATCAAAATTGTGTTTGGGCGATGTAGGAATATAATATTTTGACACGTGACGTTCTCTTGAGAGTTTTAATAACTATTTTGTGTCATTTTTATGTTTATTTACTTTATCTTTCTAGCTCTCTTTCATTAAATAGGTAAATTAGTTACAAAGGATTTATTACAACATATTCAACCGAAGCCGTGCATAGCCCGGGTTTGAATACTTGTTTGGAATATATTTCCAAGGGAACTAGTAAAAGAGCTTAATTTATAGGAAAGTTCTAGATCATATATAAAATTTAAAGGAAACTACAAAAAAAAATTCAGAGTTCAGTCACAAATTAAACCCTAAGTTTTCAATTTTAACAAATTAAACCTTGAATTTTTTAACCCGTCATAATTTGAAACATGAATCAGCCTTTGAAATCAAAACAATTGAAGAAACATCATTGCATGACCTGGGGCCCTTTGAAAAGCCTAATCACTTCAATTAGGATATATATATCAAATCAAGATTGGGAGCGCGTGAAAAAATTTGGATAAAACAAAACCTGAATTTTGAGCAAGAATTAGATGAACTTGGGGCTTGCGTGCTACTTCAGTTCTTCAATTTTTTCGGTGGGTATTACTTAGTGTAGTCAAGCTATAGAAGTGTAGGCTAACGAATGGTTGAATTGTTACGGGTTAAAAAGTTCACGATCTAATTTGTTAAAATTGAAAGCTTAGGGTTCAATTTGTTACTAACATTAAACTCTACGGTTTTTCTTATAATTTTCCCTAATAATTAATTGTTAACAATAGTGACATTGCTTCAATGATCATCTTTTTGGGGGGGAGTTCTACACTAAATCGATAAAGAGCTGTACAAAATATCTAAAAACAAGTGCTGGTTTAAATCTTATCAAGAATGGAGAAACACTTTGTGCTAAAATCTCTATATTTTCTTATTATTCAACAGGGCCACGGATTGTAGATAAAATTTTATACCGCGTTTGAACAAAAATAAATAAATAAAAATAAATAAATTACACCTTCAAGGGTCATGACGGTTTGGTGTCAGAATTTCCTTTTGTTTCCCCTTCCACAACCTCATCTAAAACCGGAGTCCGAATTTTGAATCTTTCGAGCTTTTGGGCCAACTTATCTTCAAAACCTACACCTCTTTGAGTGCTTATAATAGGGTAATTC
>BRYE01000015.1:17342138-17344638 GCA_030159115.1 Actinidia arguta var. hypoleuca | reverse complement strand
GCACTTCAATACCACTTCACCATTCCCACTTTAGAATATCGGAATCCAGTATATCAAGGTTAACCCTGGGGTTGATCTGAGGTTAAAATACTTAGTTTTTTTACCAATCAACTAACTCACTTGGTTCGTCTATTAATATATCGCGAATAAAAACCGTTGACGATGTCACTAGAACGCGATCCCTTAAAATCGAATAGTTCGTGAATATATCGCGACCACCTAGGCGAAACAGTACAAAACGACAAAATAGTAAAGAACGCGCGTGCACTGAGTTTACAGATCCTAACGCAATCTTTGACGGCCTCCTCGGCCGTCGATCTTGATCTTCCATTTTAAAGACAAAATTAGCTGATCTGTTTTTCTTATTTTTTTCGTCTTTGTTCAGAAATTAGTAAATTTTAATAAATTATTATTATTATTTGAAAAGTTTTGATTTTTGAACTTTAATATTTTATATCCTAAAAAAATTGATTTCATTCCAAAAAAATATTTTCAAAGATAGATTTTTTTTTTGTCATAAGGTAAGACCGATATTACTCCATTAACTCAAACATGAGAGTTATGCACTTTCGTATCCTCCCAACTACTTGAGTTAAGGTCGACTATTAAAAAAAATAAAGATAGATAGATAGATAGATAGCTCATATTATAAGAAAAAATTGCAAAAGAAAAATCGTCCTTGGTGAATTGTTAAATTTTGTCAAAATTTTAATATTTTATATCCTAAAAAAATTGATTTCATTTCAAAAAATATTTAAAAGTTAAATTTTTTTCCTCACAAGATAAGACCGATGTTGTTCTATCAACTCAAACTTGAGAGTTCTCACACAGGTACTTTCATATCCTCACAACCACTTGAGCTAAAGTCGACGCTTAAAAAAAATATAGATAGATAGATAACTCGTATTATAAGAAAAACTGCTAAAGAAAAATCGTCCTTGGTGAACTATATATAAATTTGTTCAAAATTTTAATATTTTAAAAGCAAAAAAAGAAATAATTTGATAAAAAGGGTTCATTTTCAAACAAAATTGATTTGTTATGGTTGATTTTTTAAAATTTTATCAAGATTTTTAAAATTTTTATTAAATATAATAAATTTTATTTAAATAATAAAAAAATCCTAAAATCAAAACTGTTAAATTAACTATTCAATAAGCCTGAGTTCAACTCAAGGGTTGTACCCCTTTATTTTATGGAGAAAATCTGAATTTGAACTTATTGCAAGGACCAATTTACCCCTCTCTCTCTCTCCCTACAAGTACGTGTATACTTTTTCTTTCTCTTTATGTGCACACTTAGTTCGTGAAGGGAGCGTCCGTTCGGGGTCGTATACTTCACTTTATCCGTTCAGTCCATTTCAATTTTCTGCAAGGACTTGATTTTTTGCGGTCCCTCGTATGGATATGGAATGTACTGCTGGAATTTAAATTATTTTGAACCTCATTTTAGATTCAAATTGATCATTTAAATAGAGTATATTATAAAATATTTTATAATAATTAATATTGTAAAAAGTTATGTTAATCAAACATAATTTAAAATCTATTCATTATTATTTTATAACTTAACAAATAAATATAATATAAAATATTAATTACAATTTATTTTGATATAAATTGATCTTGATCTACTATGATTTGTATCCATTTAACGTGATTTTTATAGTATTAAAATTATCAACAATATTTATAATATGAACAATTTAAATTATTAAAATAAATTTTAAAAACTTGAATTATACTGGTATAGTCCATTTTAGTATCACCCATAAGAAAAGACAAGTTCTTTCAATATCAAGTAACCAGGGGCGGATGGAGTAAGGGCAAGTGGGGTCCAATTGACTCCACTAAAAAAAATATATACTATAAATCAAAAAAAAAAATTACGTTATTACTCTATTGAAAAAAAATATACTATTTTGACCCCATTAGAAAAAATAATTACATTATTATTTTATAATTATATATAATTTTATGATTTTGAATACACTTAATTAATATCTTGACTCCGTCCTTGTCAGTAATCACCTTTAATTTAAAAAAGAAAAAATTACACTTTGGTGTAATTTCTCCTTTAAAAAATGTATAAATAAATGTATTTTTTATGTTCATATTTCATACATGTCTGCATAGAGATAATGGTTGTGGAATGATTTGAAAAGATGGAAGAATGACCTACCATTTTGGGATTGAACAGCTGTGGCCTATGCCTGTTACCTAAAATTGAAACTCACTTTGGGAATGTTGGTTTATTCCCATTGGGGAGGTAGGGCCACTTTCGGTAAGAGCATACTATTTAGCTCTTTATTTTTTAATTGAGGAAGTTATTTTTTTTTTACTTATTGCTATATATTTTTTATTTTATTTGGAAATAATTAAAATATTATTTCTTTGAAAATATTTTAAAATAACTCACATAATCCAAAATTAATTTAGGTGATAATTTTTGCATTTCACTTTTTACTAAATAGACTTCACTTTTTGTCCTTATTATAAAT
>BRYE01000015.1:17307138-17322138 GCA_030159115.1 Actinidia arguta var. hypoleuca | reverse complement strand
AATTAAGTATAAAAAATTAAATGTTTAATTTTTTAAATCAAAAGACTATTTAATACAAAATTAAGCTTTGAATCAAAGTGTTTCAATTTTTATATGGTGGTGGTGGTTGGTTCTTGTGATGGCGGTAGCAGTCGTGAGGATGACAACGACGATGATAAGGCCAAATTATTCTAGCTTTCTTAAGTAGTTTTTGTCCGATAAACAGAAAACAGAAAACAGAAATTGTAATACTTCTTTTTCTCTACTTTTTTTTTTTATAATTTTGTTGGTTTCATGGCAATATTTTCACATTCCAATTGAAGAATATTGGTTTTTCCAATTTTCATGGTGCTTAAGAAAAAAGGTCTGGTATGGAGTGGATAGAAAGGGTGAGCTCACTCTACCTAAGGGCTAAGGCTAATTTAGGAAAGTCACAGGATCCAAACAGAGTAGGAGAATAAGCAGAGCAGCAAACCAGCAACAACTAGCTTTCTTCTTATTTTTAGGTACAGCGGAAAGTAGCAGGTTAGCCAATCTTTTGACAAATATGCTTACCTTTCCAATAAGGACTCCCAAGGAAGAATCTCCTTTTAAAAGATATAGATATGTGGACATATATACGTATGTATATATATACATATATTCAACGTATATTTTATGTTTTTTCCTTCTTCTTTTTTTCATTTGATATTTCATACAATATCATTAGTTTTATTATTTTTTTCTTTTTTTATATATTTATTATAGTTCATCCGTTGCAACTTCTACCTATTTTTGTCTTAAAAATTGTATGGAAGTATTGTTTGGAAGCCAAAAATAACTTAGAAAAATTGAATTTTGAAATTATTGATTTTTGATTTTTTTTTTATTTCTGCTTTTATATAATTAACTTTTAATATAATTTTTTTTTTTTGAAATTGAAACACCCACTTCGTGTGAGTTGATAGTCTACCCACTCACTCAGTCCATAATTGCTGTACTTTTTTCCCCTAATGGAGTTTCTACTTGCTAGTATTGTTCCCAAATTTGAGAAACTGCTCACATTTCCACTTGGAGTGGTTTGAAGTGAGAGAAAAACAAATTGAATGCAGGGGTTTGACTTGTAGTTTTTAAAATTTTGTTTACTTATTTTCTGTATTATTTAGGTTCCGTTTGGTACTAATTTTTCGAATGACTTTTTTTAAGCTTATAAATAAAAAAGCAAAAAAAAAATATTTTTTGTTTATTTTTAGCTATAATAAAGTCAGAAAAGCAAAAAAATAAAAAAAAATTGACTTTTTTGGTAGGAAATTTTAAAAAAAAAATTGTTTTGAAGTATTACCAAACGGAGCATTAATACACTCAATTAGGTTCTTTCGTTATTTAACATAATTTTAGCTAGTTTCATATACTTAATTATTAATAATTAAATTAGGATAAATCACACTTTACACCTTTCATTTCTAATTATGTCAATTAATCCCTTAAACATCAAATCAATTGTGAATGGTTCCATTATGTCCACTTAAGGATCATGTAATCTCTTTTTGTTACGTAATTGAACAGTATATGAACTGAAGTTTTATATTTACATTTGACATAAAATACAAGAGTTTTACGGACACATTAAAAAGTACTAAATTTTGCAAACTAAAGTTTTAGTAAAAGTGCGTAATTACAAACTACGATTTACCCTTAATTAATTCACAAAATTGGGTTTCACTTTTACTCGTATACAAGCCCATTTGTGATGATCTTGGCCCTTCATTATTGGCTAGTTGATATGTATGATGGAGTCAAGTTATATATATATATATATATATATATATATATATATATATATATATATATATATATATATATATTCTAAAATGACATAATCAACCTTTTTGCGGGCTGACCATTTCAGCACTTGATTCATTCAAAAACTTAAAAATGGGGCTTAAGTTAATAATAGAATTCAAGATCCAACCGTCGCAATCGCGCGGCAAGATTGATCCCGGCCCTAGGAATCTCTTTGGTGGGGTCACCTTCGGTGGTGGTCAATGCACGTAACCGCGCCCCCTCGCGTGCTTCAGGGTTGCTAATGACCATAATAAAAATTTTATTAATGAAAGACAAGGTTTATATAAAATTCACTTTGAAGAACTTCACCGTAAATTTCTTCCATTATTGGTCCACACCTAATCAACACGATCATCAGATCCGTTTGTTTTGTAGGCTTTATTGAGGTGATCATTTATGCAAAAAAGGTATATTGATCGAACGCCAATTGACACGCAATCAGACATATTTGTCATAAACATATGACCTAATTATGGTTGCAGTGCAAACAAATATTATTGAAATAGAATAGTTGCTAGTGTCCGATCTGTTAGGAAATAATATTAGTATTATTTATGTCTTTTATTATTTTTGTGTTATTTTAGGCTAGCCTTTTATTCCTTTTATTTCCTTGCCTATATAAGGCTTACTTTTGTAATATTCTCATAAGTTTTGTTAATACAAACCCTAGCCGTCTCTTTTCTTCTCTATCTCTCCCTTGCAAATTCTATCATGGTATCAGAGCATTGTTAATGAAAATACTGTCGATCCAATCTACGTTGTTCGGGGATCCAACTCCCCGGTGAGTTGGCTGGGGGTTGCAGGGGGCAGCGCGCCCCTGCCCGGGGTTCGGGGTGGAACCCCGATTTTTTTTTTTTGAGTTTGATTCGCGATTGTTGGTTCGTAGTCAGTTTCGATCTGACCTAGTTGATTCGTTTTCGATTTCGTTTTAGTCTATTGGTTCAATAATCGGATCTGTTTGCAATGGCTGGTGAAAGAGATGACTCTCTGCAATCGATCAGTGTTCGGTTGAATGGCAAGAATTATTCCTACTGGTGTTACGTTATGAAGAATTTTTTGAAGGGCAAGAAGTTATGGCGCTATGTCAGCGGGGTTTCGATCAAGCCAACGGATGACAAAGCTAAGGATTATGCAGATCTATTGGATACTTGGGAGGCCGACAATTCAAAAATAATTACTTGGATAAATAACTCTGTTGAGCACTCTATTGGTACGCAGTTGGCCAAGTATGACACAGCCAAGCAGGTTTGGGATCACTTGGCTAAGTTATACACGCACTCAAATTTTGCCCAGAGGTATCAATTGGAATCTGATATTCGTGCAGTGCAACAGCAGGATATGACTGTGCAAGAGTTTTACACGACTCTTACTAGTCTATGGGACCAGCTTGCTCTCACAGAGCCTCTATCTCTACAGAGTAATTCTGATTATATTCTTCATCGAGAAGAGCAGCGGCTTGTTCAATTTTTGATGGCTCTTCGATCTGACTTTGAGGGTATTCGTGGTAATATCCTGCATCGAAGCCCACATCCGCTTGTTGATGATGTGGTTAGTGAGTTGTTGGCTGAAGAAACTCGTCTCAAGACCTTGGCTGGCAAGGGAATTCTTGCTGTTCCTAATCATTATGTTTTGGCTGTCCCTTCGAGATCATATTCTAGCAATCAGAATCGTTCTTTCCAGAAGCGTACAAATAATGATGAGTGCAATTTTTGCAAGCAAAAAGGTCATTGGAAAGCTCAGTGCCCTAAGTTGTTGAATCAGTCCCCTGTATCATCTCAGCAGCAACGCAACCATAAGCCTCCACAACACTCGAATACTGCAGCTCCTGTTCCAGAGGTTGCATTGCCGCTAAATCCCAATATGGTTGCTTTTGCAGATCAGTTTCAAAAGTTCCTCTCTACTCATGCTCAGTCACACCAACCACCATATGCCATGTCTACTACCTCTTCTATAGGTCTGTCCTCATCGGGTCCCTCAGGTACAACTGCATCCCTATGGATTTTAGATTCTGGTGCCTCTAACCATATGTCACCAGATTCTTCTGTGTTTAGTTCTACCAATCAATCTTCTTCTCCTGTTTCTGTTATTACAGCTGATGGATCTCCTATGCCTTTGTCTTTTATTGGTTCTGTTTGCACGCCTATATTGTCTCTTTCTGATGTTTATTGTATTCCATCTCTTAAAATGAATCTTGCTTCAATTGGTCAGTTGTGTAATTCTGGATTTTCTGTTCACTTTTCTTCCACCTCTTGTTTTGTGCAGGATCCACAATCCAAGAAGCTGATTGGGACAGGCCATAGGAAGGGGGGATTATATGTCTTGGATGAGCTGAAAGTGCCTGTTGTTGCTGCTTCCACTCCTGATTTGTCCTCTTTTCGTCTTAATAAAGATTCTTCTAGTTTTTACTTGTGGCATTCTAGACTTGGTCATGTTTCGGCCCATCGTTTAAAATTTTTAGCTTCTAAGGGTTGTTTGGAAAATTTGCATGCTCATGATATTTCCGATTGCAGTGGTTGTAAACTTGCAAAATTTACCGCTTTACCTTTTAATCCCAGTATATCTTATTCTACTGCACCTTTTCAGTTAATTCATTCTGATGTGTGGGGACCTGCCCCTGTTGTCACTAAAGGAGGGTCCCGATATTATGTATCTTTCATTGATGATTACACTCGATATTGTTGGGTTTATTTCATGAAGCATCGTTCTGAATTTTTTGACATTTACATGGCTTTTAGGGCACTTGTTCGTACTCAGCATGATGCAGTTATTAGATGCTTTAGGGCTGATTTGGGCGGGGAATATACTTCCAATGCATTTGAAAGATTACTCTTATCTGATGGTACAGTGCACCAATCTTCTTGCACTGATACTCCAGCTCAAAATGGGGTTGCTGAAAGGAAACATAGACACATTGTAGAGACAGCCCGTTCCCTTTTGCTATTTGCCAGTGTTCCTAGTATTTTTGGGGGGGAGGCTGTTCTTACAGCTGTACATTTGATCAATCGGATTCCAACAGCTTTTACTGCTGGAATCTCTCCTTATGAAAGGTTGTTTGGTAGTGCTCCTGATTATTCATTCTTGAGAGTCTTTGGTAGCACATGTTTTGTTTTTCGTCCTGAAGCTGAGCGCAATAAGTTGTCTGCTCGATCTGCTGCATGTGTTTTTCTTGGTTATGGTGAGGAAAGAAAGGGTTATCGTTGTTTTGATCCCGTCTCTAACAAATTTTATGTCTCTCGTCATGTTGTATTTATGGAGCATATTTCTTTCTTCTCTATTCCTTTTCCATCTCATACTGTAACTAAGGCTGATCTGATTCATATTGATCCTTTTTCTGATGATGCCGATGATGTTCTAGACTCTACTATTTCTTCTCCTAACCAATCTCTTTTGCAGCCTTTTCCTATACATTACTCTCGTAGGTCTAACACACCTACTGATGCTCCCCCTTCTTCAGCCACCCAAGAAGCTCCTGAAGTTGTGGATTCCGCACCGCCTTCTGTCAAGCGTATTCGTAAGTCCACTCGTTTGCCTGATTTTGACTACTCATGTTACTCCAGTTCCTTTACCTCTTTTCTGTCTTCTATTCACAATCTTTGTGAGCCTCAGTCATATACAGAGGCTGCTCGTGACCCTCTTTGGCAGCAAGCTATGGATGCGGAACTATCTGCTTTGCATCGCACTGGTACTTGGGATTTGGTGATGCTTCCGCCTAGTAAAAAGGCTATTGGTTCTCGTTGGGTCTATAAAATTAAGACCAACTCTGATGGTTCAGTCGAGCGTTATAAGGCCCGCTTGGTTGCTAAAGGATTTGCTCAACAATATGGCACGGATTATGAGGAGACCTTTGCTCCTGTTGCAAAGATGACCACTATTCGTGCACTCATTACAGTGGCTTCTGTTCGTCATTGGCATATTTCTCAGTTGGATGTTAAAAATGCCTTCTTGAATGGCGATCTCAAAGAAGAAGTGTATATGATTCCTCCTCCAGGTGTTGCTCACTCTTCTGGACAGGTTTGCCACCTCAAAAAGGCACTGTATGGTCTCAAACAGGCTCCTAGAGCTTGGTTTGAGAAATTCTTTTTGGTGGTCACATCTCTTGGTTTCTCTCCTAGCCATCATGATTCGGCTTTATTTGTAAAGTCCACTTCTACAGGCCGTATTATCCTTTCCTTGTATGTGGATGACATGATTATTACCGGTGATGATATTGATGGGATTGCTGCTTTGAAGATTGAGTTGGCCCGTCAATTTGATATGAAGGACTTGGGGTCTCTTCGCTATTTCTTGGGCATCGAAGTTGCCTTCTCGCCTAAGGGTTATTTATTGTCCCAATCCAAATACACTGCAGATATTCTTCAGCGAGCTCGTCTCTCGGACACCAGGACAGTTGATACTCCTCTTGAGCTAAATGCTCGTTATGCTCCTACTGACGGCACTCTCTTACCTGACCCTACCTTGTATCGGACTATAGTTGGGAGCCTTGTCTACCTCACTATCACTCGTCCTGATATTGCACATGCGGTCCATATTGTTAGTCAGTTTGTTACTGCTCCTACCACAGTTCATTGGGCTGCTGTTGTTCGCATTTTGCGGTATCTTCGTGGGACTATTTGCCAGAGTCTTTTGTTCCCTTCGACGTCTTCCCTGGAGCTTTCTGCTTATTCAGATGCTGATTGGGCCGGTGATTCATCTGACCGCAAGTCTATTACAGGCTTTTGTGTATTCTTGGGTGATTCTCTTATTTCTTGGAAGAGCAAAAAACAACAAGTTGTCTCTCGTTCTTCCACTGAAGCAGAGTATCGTGCTATGGCCTCTACCACCAATGAGATTGTTTGGCTGCGTTGGTTGCTAGCGGATATGGGTGTCACGTTCTCTGGACCGACCCCTCTTTATTGTGATAATAAAAGTGCTATTCAGATTGCTCATAACTCAGTTTTTCATGAGCGGACAAAGCATATTGAGATCGATTGCCATACTACTCGTCAGCAACTTGATCGTGGCACGATTTCCCTGCCCTTTGTCACCTCTTCTCTCCAGTTGGCGGATTTTTTTACGAAATCTCAAACGGTGCAGCGATTTCGCTTCTTTGTTGGCAAACTCTCGATGCTGCGCGCTGCTGGATCATGAGTTTGAGGGGGGATGTTAGGAAATAATATTAGTATTATTTATGTCTTTTATTATTTTTGTGTTATTTTAGGCTAGCCTTTTATTCCTTTTATTTCCTTGCCTATATAAGGCTTACTTTTGTAATATTCTCATAAGTTTTGTTAATACAAACCCTAGCCGTCTCTTTTCTTCTCTATCTCTCCCTTGCAAATTCTATCACGATCAACTTGATTGTTTCAACAAATGATCTTCTCAACCAAGTTTACAAGATGAACGATTGGATCACGGAGGTGAATTCTTGGTCGGCCTACAATAAGATTCAATTTAAATAAGCCAATTCCATTAAAATCCCATCAACATTTAACCTAAGACTATCCAGTAGAAAAATATTTGTCTGAAAAGTAAATATCTTCATATTTTCTATTAGATTGACCATCCATTCTTTAAGACTAAAATATTATAATAATGTAGTTATTGATATCCATTCAATTATTTTATGTGGCTCAAATGAAATACTGCATAAATAACCACTCTCTTGCAATGTTGGTGGTAATGACACCATTATATATGGATTACACCCACATTTAGAAATAAAGGATGATTTGAGTGCATATTGGGCATCAGTAAACTCAAAAGTGTAAGGATATTAAATTTACGGATCATGCTAATCACAATTTAATAGGCAATGACTAAGAAACATTAAAAAAGTTAAAAAGTTAATTTTGAATACACATTTCACACATGCATTTTGATACATTTTTACTCATTTTTATATATTTTTTAGATATTTCAATGTAACTTTTGCACTATATTCACTGCCCATTGAGTTGTGGTTGGTATTTTTTTAAATAAAATACACTAGAATATATATATATATATATATATATATATATATTGCCTATTAAAATATGTGTTTCTTGTTGACTGAAAAATAGATTCCATTAACCTTTTATTTTTCATGCTATCAAACGGGTAAAAATATAAAAAATACTTTTTAAAAAATATTTTTCGTCAAAAAAAAAGGAGCATAAAAAAGGAAATAACTTTGTTTTAATAATATTAATTTTTCTCTCTCTCTCCTTATAGTGGTGTGTGTGAAATTAAAAGCAATACTGACGCCATGAAAACGATGTGCATTAATTTACAACTGTTGAGTATGGATATGGATTTGTCCATAGGAAAGAGACTTCCATTAGAATATTATAAATGATTTTTTTGTCCCACTTTATCTTTATAATCCAAAATTAAACAAAAAATATATATTTTTTATAGTCCACACAAGACCTAAATTGAGCCTATGTGAGGATTAACGAGATCATTTCATAATTTTTATTTTTTTCTTTTCTGATCATAGCCAAAACTTATGGACCCTCGGGATAGCGATTTTTTTGCTATTTTGAGTTTTTTAAATCTTTCGTAAATTTTTTTAATCGTTTGATTAAAAAATTTTATTTTTCTGATTTTTCTAGACAAAATAAGTCCAAAAATTAATTTTTTTTTTCTAATTTGAAAAAAATTCACTAAAAATAAAAAGTCAAAAAAAAAAATCTAAAATTAAAACAACTATGTAAATTCAAAAAAAAAATCTATCCCAAACAAAGCCTATATTTTTAAAAAATTATGAAAGATTGGGCCATTATAGTTTCGGACAAGTTTCTCTATTTTTATTTTTATTTTCATTTTTTGACTAGTTTGCCACTTGTACAAGTTTTGTTTTTGTTTGTCTTTTTGTGCCATTGAACAGATATTTTTGAGTAGTGCTATGGGTACACTCAACTTGCACCCCAATTGCACCCTATGGTGAGGTGTCAACACTCCATTGGGGTGTCAATGGGGTCCACCTCAATGACACCCCAATGGAGTGTTGACACCTCATCATGAAGTGCAAGTTGGGTGTACCCATAGCATTTCTCGATATTTTTTTCGATAACGGTTGTTTTCGGGGTTACCATCGTCAATGTCGTTTTCTAAGACTTCGGACAAGATATTTTTTCCTGTTTTTTGGCACGTAGTCCGGTCTTCGAGACTTGTTATTTTCAAGTCCAAATCAACAAAACCAAATACACGTTTTAGTCTTTTGCTTACTGTTTCTTTCTTCGTATAATTTCCTCATCGAAACATTAAACAAACTTAAAAAACATATCTTAAATTTTTTCGGAGATTCCCTCCTCATTAGGCAATTTTGAAATTGTTACTCAACTCATATTATTCAATGTAAAATAGCTATGTTGTTCTTCAAATTATATCGTTGTTTTAGAAAATTTTACTCAATGAAAAATTTGAAGCATCGAGAAATTTCTACTTATCTCAAAAACTACAATAATTTTCACTGAGAAACTTCTCAAATTTGACGGTATAACTGTCTCCCAAGCAAGATTAAGCTTTAAATAAGTCTCGCGTAAAAATTCTTTTTTATTTTTTTGGTGGTTAGGCCTTTGGACTTTCATGGGGGAAGTGACAAAACCAGGAATCAAAACCAGCCACAACCAAGAGTTCCACAGATGGGGAACCTCACCTATGGAATATGGCTTAGGGTCCATATAGCTCAGGGTCACCATACATCCCTAATTTGCTTGGCCTTTGGATTAAGACTTGTGAAAAATTTGAGGCTTCAAAAGTGGGTCCACATACCCCATGCTGGTTCAGCCATACAAGTCGAATCAAATAATATCTAAATGGGATCAATATAAAATTTCCATACACACAATTATAAGAGTGTTTTGTTAAGGTAAATTTGGATGACAAAAGTTTTGAAGCGGAATAAGAATGTGATTTCAATTTTTGTAATTTCGGTGTTCGGTATGTAGATGACTGTCACAATTGTTTTTTAGAAATTTTTTTTTTGTTGTTGTTGATAATTCAGTATTCGACTTGAAGGGCTATAATGAATTTAGGACTAATTTCACCGTCTACTATAATGGAGTCCAATTAAAACCGGGGCAATCCCGTGATTCACTTGGGTTTGTCAATATCATTCATGTTATAAAAAAATTGAATTAATCTAAAGCCCCTTTGTTTATATTATCTATCTACTTTTATTTTTTAAGTTTTTGTGAGTTGTTTTTATTATTTGATAAGAATTTTTCACTTTTATGGTTCTTGTTAGCAAGAGGAGTGTGAAGATACATGAATTTGATATAATTTAGAAAGAAAAATCACTAATGTCAAAAAAAACATTTTTTAAATTAGAATTTTTTTTCTCTTTTAGTGATTTATTTTTAAAAAAATTGAATAAATTTTTTACACGTTCAGATTCGTCTTGTCAAGAATTACCGAAAAAATATAAAATATTGATAAATAGTAAAAAAAATTCACTAATAACGTAAAAGCACTAAAACCAAAGCATCTAAATAATGTCAAAAAACCTATACCAAACAGGTCCTAAAATTATAGCCACGTATTTTTCTTAGAACGACGAGTATGATATCATTTTACTACATCTATTATTATGTGAATACGATTATCTGGTAACTATACATATAAAAGCCCTTGGCACTACTAAAACCTACCCAAAAGAAATTGATTGGGCGGGCCGTCCCAGGTGGGCTTGTGACAAGCCACAGGCCTGGGTACATGGGCCGTTTTCTTTACGTCTTTTTCTTTTTGTGTGTGTGCAAAAACAGGTTTTGAAAAATGGGTTGTTTTTAAAAAATTTATTGAAAAATAGTTTTCGGAAAAGATTTTATTAGAAAAGTTTTGTATATTTTCAGGAAATTAAGTGAAATAAAAAATTGAAATTGAAGGAGATATTTAATAGTATTTTATTTTTATTCTTTTTTTTTTGTGCTTAGAAAGACTATGGAATGAAGGTTTAAATGATAAAGTCATTGCAAACATATTTATGGAAAGAAAATTGAATTAGGAATCTAAAAAACAGCGTATGTGTTTTTCTGTTTTTATTTATTTATTTTTGAAAACACAGCATATTAGTTAATTACCCATAAAAAAGAGAAATTTAAATTAATTTCATATCTTTAACAAAATTTAAAAATTCAAAACCTACTATTCGTGTGGCACAAATCGGCTCCTGGGCTTCTTCAGCCGTCCTATGGAGCTTGACGAAAAGGCTTGATGAGGCCCAAATTTTATTGGATCAGAGCTTGTGGACTGCACTTTTGGGCCATTATCAATGGAGCCCACTTCAACTTAAGATAATTCACTAATATTGCACAATAAACAAGTGCCAATGTTTTTCACACTACTCTTTTCTTTAATTATATATTTTTTTATTAAAGTGAATTTATCAAAATATTTATTTTTACTCAAATATTTTCACTAGATAAAAGAATATTTGAATAAATTTATCATAATAAAAATAAAATATAAAATATAATTAGAAAAAAAGAGTGCTAAAATTATTGGACCAAACAAATTTCACATATTTTTTATCTCTCAAACAAATGCCACCATTGGTACATGTTAGTAAAGATTAAATGGAAATTAACCCCATTCGTAAATCCGACAACTGCATTTAAATTTTGCGTTTAATTAAATCAACAGATAAATATGTCCCATAAGATAAACTAAAAATAGCAAATAACTTCCCTTCCGATGAGGTTATTAGTAGACGGTCACATGTTGCTACTCGGGACCGAATCATCCACAATCATAAAATGCCATACAACTTATTCGATATGGTGGTGTATAGTTTGCTCAGCTATAAGGAGAAAACATATGAACATTAACTCTCCAGAATCAAACACCTAAGTAATACCCTAATAACACTAGTTTTGCTGGTAGCATGGCAAATAAAACACCTAAGATATATTATCACAAAATTCGATACGGTGTACGGTTCGCTTAGCTAACGAGAGAAAACAGATGAACATTAACTCCTTAGAATCAAACACCTAAATAATACCCAAATAACACTAGTTTTGCCGGTAGCATGCCAAATCAAACACCTAAGATATATCCTCACAAAAGTCCAAAGTATACAATTTTGAATACTGAACTATTACATACAATTAAATTATAATAATTTTAACTTCATCGTCGAAGCGTCTTACTTACATTTTTAAGACAAAAAATGAAAAATAAACAGCCAAAACGCAGTTTTTATGGTTTTTAAAATTTTAGATTGGATATTACAAGTAGTTTTTTTTTTACTAATATAATGGCTGAAAGATAAGTCCAGTTGAGTCATTGATAATTCAAGTATAAAAAGAGCATTGTTATTGAGAGTGAAAATACCTACCAAAGCCAACTAAATAGTTCGTGTTCATTAGTTATCACGTTGGACCCACTAGAAAACAATCATTCAACTTGAAATATATTTTGACTCCATATGTCATTTTTCTTATAAAAAAAATGTTTAAATTTATTTAATTTAATATTTGAATCAATCTTAAATGAGTTTTTATCTAGTTAATCACGAGCTGACTCTAATTTGATTTATATTATATAAATTTATTGAGATGGGTAATTTTATTAAAAACCTTTTTGTTATGTATCATTGATTCGTTAGGAATTGCAATCCACATAGGTGCAAGTAGATGCCGGAAGATAAACAATTATGCCTCGGAAAAATAAGTCACGTGAAGGCACGTGAGAAATTCCTTTGAGACTCGAGTGTTGGCGTGCTTCAACTTTGTTATCAAACAATATCCAAACGTTATTTTTTCTCCTTCATACAAAAAATTCAAATAAATGAGTAAACTACAATAACACCCCCCTCAATTCTATTGAAATCTTGCTCTCATTCCTTTTTATTATCTGAAATACAACTGTGACACCTCCTGAAAGATAACTAGGTTGAATTAAATGTAAAGTTATAGTAGTACCCTTGTTGACTCAATCAAAAAGAAGATTAAAATCTCTCCTTGGACCCACCGCTCTCTTTGCATCGAGAAAGTTCAACCAACCACCACCACCATTATCAACCACTGCCGCCTTAACCTAGACCCGCCACTCGGCAGCCGACAATTGTGTCACAACCCATGACCACAACTCGGCCCCTCACCCCATGTAGTTTGTGGTTAGGGTGCTCAAACCCTAACTCTTTCTTCTTCAACTTGGATGCTTTCAATGGATGGGGGTGCCCAAACCATGACCCTTGTATAGTTAAGAACTAGCTACATAAACCACCTCCACTACCCCCCACCCCAAAACAACCCAACACCAACAAAGTACCTTAACAATAGTTAACCCATCCATCATATCCCTAACCTTACTTGTTAGGGGTTCGATTAGGTTTCAAATTGGAGAGTTATGATTTTAGGCGTTACACTTGACTCTGATTTGTTTTAATCATAATTCTACGATGGCTTTCTTGGGATGGTTGGGTAAAGAGAAACATAGAATAAGATGGGTAGATTCATTGGGTGTTTACGGTTTAGATTGGGTTAACAATGTGTGGGTTGCGATTCGTGCTGGTGATTCAAAGCGCTTGATGGCTCTAGGTGTGGTTTGAGGTGATAGGCGGAGCAGTTGATTTACGGGTGGAGGCTGGTGACAGAAAAATGGGAAGGGTCGGCATTGGGCAAATGGGATTGTGGCGGCTACTAGAATGGTGTGCTATGGCAGTAAATGGGGTGTACCGGTGGCGGAGGGGGTTCTGGGGCTCGTGGAGATGGGTGGCGTTGCTAGCTTCAAGGGGTTGTGATTGTCGATGCCGGATAGGGGAGAGAGAGAGGGGATATGAATTTAAGGTGGTGGTGCCCAAACCTTTCCATTGATGGCAGTCCCCAACCCATGTCACTCCGTCAGTGGTTAATGTTTTCCAGTAAAATGTAAAATTAGGCGTGTCATTGTTATTTTATAAATTAGGGGTGGTCAAGTGACATTTTAATAGAATCGGGAGGGTGGTAGTGTAATTTTTTCAACACAAAATTTGTCTTCTTCCTCTGCCATTGTCTGACAAAACACTGTACCTGTGTCCAAATGACGTCATGCTTCTCATACAACACGTGAGAGCCCCCACTGCTTTTCTTGCTTTTATTCTTATTTTTTATTTTTACACTTTTTAGCCACGAAACAAAGGAGAAATTTGTGGGCACTTCACGTTTGTTTATATCTTTTGTGGAGTCAAATGACAAAACTAACCTCATACGACTTTCCCTTCCGTCTGGATCTCCTACGCCCCGGAAACCCGATATAGGGTCGGGGAACAGCTTCCCTCTCTCGTTTAGAAGAAATTCTTCTCAATTGTCTCTCTCTCTCTCTCTCAGTCCGTTTTAACGGCTCCTGAATCCAAATCTCTCGACAGCAAAACAATTGTGGGACAAAAAATTATTTTGGGATTATAAATTCTTTTGTTATGATTGAAATGATAGACAATAATGGGAAGATTTTTTGTTTTTATTTTTTAATTATGCCCAATTTCGCCTAGCTTTTTTAGATGGGTCCTTCTATTGACAGCCCAATGAGCGATCAATAAGGGGCATGAAATGACAAAAAAAGTTTGATTTTTGATGCATTTTTCACACTTTTTAATACATTTTCATATATTTCTATACACTTTTCATATTTTTCTAAACACTATCGACAGTCCATTAGGCTGTTTTTAGTATTTCTCTTTTTAGATTTATGAGCTTTTAGTTTTCAAGTATTTTTGCGAAAATTTAAAAATGTAAAATCTTGTTCAAAATTAGAAAAAAATTACTTGCAAAAAATATTTAACTAATTTATTAAGTAAAAATAATTTTATCTTTAGTGATTTTTTTTAATTTTTTTAAAAAAAATAGATTTGTAGACTCTTTTTGTTAAGAGAAATCGAAAAAGTATAAATTTTTATTCAAACGTAAAAAAAAAAATAACTAAAGAAGAAAAAAAAATCAAAATATATATAAAAAAACTTCACCAAACGTCCTTTTCAGTTTATATTGACATGAAGAATATGAAAGTGTAAAAAAAAATAGTTAATTTATCAAGTAAAAATATTTTTTTTTGTTATTGAATTTTTTTAAAATTAGATAAAAATCTTAATATTTTCAGACTCCTATCATCAGGAGGATCCGAAAAAGTATAAAAAATTGATCAAATAAAAAAAAAAATTAACTAAAAATAAAAAATCTCAAAAATTAAATAACTAAAAAACTCAAAAGAAAAATGCTAGGCTAGACATGGTCATTTTTTAAAAACTTTTGTAAG
>BRYE01000015.1:17249638-17252138 GCA_030159115.1 Actinidia arguta var. hypoleuca | reverse complement strand
TTTTGATATTCCTAGGGAATTCAAAAAAAATCCAACACCGGATGGGTACCAATAATTAATCGGGTCCTCAAAATTTGATTTTTTGTCAAATACGTTTCTAAACTTTCTAAAACTATGTCTCAATGATAGGAAACTAAAAGAAAATAGAAATGTGATATCTTATCCGATGATTCCATTGTTGGGCTGTAATAAAATAAGAAAATTCGTCATTAAAACCTACTCCAGTTGGACTCATGTTCTCAATCTTAGTTGATCGACAATATTGAGCAACATACTGAAGTTATACTTTTATAATAAAAAGGCTTTGAATAATTTGCTTGCAATTTCCAAGTCTTGCAAATAGTTCCATGAAACCATATGTTATATTGCTAACAAGTACCTATGTGATATTGGATAAGAGTGCATAAAATACATGTATATTTATTGTCTATTCAATTTTCAGGATTTGTGTACAAGTACCTTAAAGTTTCTTAACCAATATTTCAAAGACACTTGTTAACATTTTTCATTGCCAAGTACTATATTACTTCTAAGAAACTTTCATTAAAGTTTAGATTTTGTCCATCCAAATAAAGGCTTATAATATCTAGAGAATAGTAATTGTGCACACGTGATGCGTGTGAAAATACACTAAAATAATTCATTTAAGTTACCGTGAAGCAATTTCCAAAGTTAAATGTCATCTTTTCTATTGTTTCTCTCTCTCTCTAAAAATTCTTCCGTCGATTGTACACCCAAGCACTACATAAAGATACACATCCACACTTGACAAAGATGAGATTTCATGACTGTGTTTAGAGAGGGGGAGAAAACTATGGGAGTTTGTAACTACTTAGTGTTATAACTGCTTGGAGATTTTGGAATTCTTGCTAAGCACTCTGAAAGCTGTTGGTAAGGGAATATAGTGCATATTTGACATAGCTTAAACAACCTATAAAAGCTGAAAAATAGTTGATTGTCGAAAATTGTATTTTAAAGTCTTTCAACTTATGCTTTAAACAAGCAAGTGTAATATAAGTTCAACTATACTAAACACCCTCTGTTTTAGTGTTTGAGCATCTTAGACTGGTTAATTCTAGCACATTATTACTAAATGGTTGTTTATGAGTACTTCTACAACCCTGTGTGGTTAGATGTTCGTAAAGGGGAAGAAAGAATATCGAGGATAGACACTTTCGATGGACCAGTGGTGGCTGCAGACAGCTATTGGTTGTTGTAGCCAAGCTGTGACACAAAAATTATGAGTTGGGCCTCCAGAGCTATTTTAAAAAAATGACTCTCCGACGTCAAGTTAGATAACTGAAGGATCAAAGTATAAGTAAAGAGAGAGAATAAGAGCTTAGAGTAGCTAATTTTTCATACATTTAAGATAATAAGGATGGACCTTATATAGCTCAGTTTGGCACATGCCTAGACGCATCAACTGTCATGTCACTAGACAGATTGTAGCTCGGCGTGTGCTCGTACAGGCTGACTGCTATGTCAGTGAGTAGGCAACTGATTCAACCATGCCTCTAGGGTCTAGTTGGTAGTTGGCCATCATGTTGTCAACGTCTCCATCCAGGCCTGGAGACTTTCACAAGGAACCTTGCCAAGCAAGTTACCTCCTGCCCACCTGATTAGCCTCAGGATTGTCGCCGACCGTTGTCCTTTGACCAAACTCCATCATGGTGACCCAGACAAGTTTTTTATAGAGCGACAGTTCGACAATGATGGCTGCCTTGGCTCGGACAGCTAATGCTCGGTAGCGTCTCGACCGAGCTCAGACGCATAGACCTCACCGAGCTTGCTACATAGCAAAAACATGGCAGTAGTGCTTGCCCTAGTACAAATTGTAGTCGTGTATTTTATCTTCTTACAAACCCTAATTTGCTAGCCTATTTCTACAAGGTTGTGACAATGCATTAGCAAGACATTTCTGCTTGCTTTTAACTTCCATTGTAGCTATATCAAATTCGGATCAGCCAAAAAAATTGTTATTACTAATTAAATTTTGGCTGCTGTCCTGCCCCATGGTTGGGAACAGTGGCTATCGAAGATGGGGATTAATTATTCCAACTCTGTCGACTGTGATAATCTGTTTTCTCCTTGTTTGATGACCCTATTTAGCATGTTATAATCTCACTTTGAGAATTAATTCCTCTTCTTAATTTTAGCTTATCTGTTGTTATTCTCGCTTATAAAAGTACACTCTCAGTCGTCATTCTTTGCATTTATGTGAGTTTTCTAGTATGAATGGTTGGCTTGAGACGTCTCTTGAAGTTGACAAACACAAGTCGAAAACACCAATCCTAAGCACAGGGCCTAAGCGTGTAGGATTTTACTCCGAGTTAAGGAGTCAAAATTGGGTCCCTTTCGCGGAGCCTTACAGTTGCTTTGTCTACTGGGTTTTACCTCCGATCCGTTCGAAACCCACTGGCTAACACCCCTTGGTAGTGGGACTAGGAGGGACGGGGCTTGGCTTGTGCGTTAAGCTTGTTACTCAAGCGGAAATTTATCC
>BRYE01000015.1:17224638-17227138 GCA_030159115.1 Actinidia arguta var. hypoleuca | reverse complement strand
AATAGTGCTCAGAGTTAGGCATAGTGTTGTTGTCACGGATGTTATCTCAAGTTTTTTTTTTAAAAAAAATGTTTGTTGTTGTGTAAGTAGGTTTTTGTTTGCATTGTAGTGCCTCGCAAGTAGGCAATTTGATATGCAACAGTCCCAACATAAACCCTATTTTAGTGTGCATGTGGTCCTAAAGTTTTATACACATTAATGTATTAAATTTGTTTTAAAACTTGTTAGTGCTCTTGCTTTAGTTTTAGTTCCAATTTAAGATTCATTGTTTCTCCTCTGCTATGTTTCATTTTATATGTATTATACTTGTGCAGATTGAAGTAATGATTTTTAAAAAAAATTAAGTGGTTCCATGAACTTCATTATCCAATAGAGTATCCATACTATATACTAAGCAAATGTAGTGTAATGACACGTGGCATAAAGTTATCATTTCTCTCTCTTATATGGCGTTCTCTCGTGAACTCCTCGCCTTCATTTTTTAATCCCACATTGGTGGGAAGCAAGGATTCCAGCCTCAACGCCAACCTATTTGATGCCTCTCAGTTCACCATTTTGTTTAAACCGTGAGCAAAATACAACTAAGTAATGTACTGGCTGTTTGCTATGTATTGCAATCAAAAAGCTTTGCAAATCGTCCGCTTTATGAGAACCGCTACCGGTTTTGCCGATTTAATGGTTAAACCGTGTTTTTTACAGGCTTTCCTTAAATACTCCGATTTTTTTAGGAAACTGGCCAGAATAAAGACCGGTTTATGGTCTGGCATGTTCAACTGTCCCGTCCGGTCTTTAAAACATTGGGTAACAATGTTTAGAAAACCAGACCGGTAAGCAAATCGGAAAAGAGACCATGTGGATGGGTCACCGTTTCAACTGTCGGTTCGGGTTGAATCAGAATCGAACCGTGATATCATAATTGCGTAAAATATTATTAAATATATAACAAAGTGTAGTATTGCAATTACCAAAAAAGATCTAAAATATTATTTTTCTTATATATTTCTTAGAAAAGTTTTTCTTACTTTTTTACATAGAAAAATATCATAAAACCCAAAGTCATAGTTGGTAAATACAAATTTTATTTTATAAGCGAAGCTAAATCTATATGTCTGTGTGACTCTAAACTATTTAAGAAAATTGAGAAGAAAAACAATGGGTAAAGGATATTTATAGCAACATAATATTTGCTCAATATATTTTATTTAAAGAACGATAAAAGCATATATATGTATAGCCATGATTCATGGGAGAGAGATGGTTTTGTCTTGAACACCCCCTTTAAAAATGTCTCAAATCAAAAACTGAACAAGAAGATATGCAATTCATTTGTTTTATAAAGTATGCTAGGATATGGACCGTTAACACTGCCTCCATGGCCATGCATACATTGGTTGGTTTTAAATAGCCAACTGGCTAATGGTAGTTCAAACTTTTACAATGCAATTAAAAAAAAAAAAGAATGTCCAATTCAATTGACTCGTGACCACTTTTCATGGGTCAACGGTTTAAAAGCAATTTTAACAAATTAACCCGATTTTTACATTGAAACGATTTAAATATTTTAACAGGACCGAAAATAGGATCGGTTGATGGTTTAAATGGTCGAATCAACCAGTCTTGGTTTTAAAACGTTGATGGGTAAGCAATAAGCCTGTTGTTTAATTTTGTTTTAATATGTATGACCTATGAAGAAATTTTAATCTTTACTTTAACTCTATAGACTTTTTTCTGTTTTATTTTCTGTCTTTCAACCAATACTGAATTAGCAGATATGAGAGCGATGTTGGTAAATGTAATCAAGTGATTTAACTTTCTTTTTGTATTAATTATTTATGTGCTTAATAAATTATATTGTATTTTTATATGATTTTTGAACTCAATATTTTTCAACATGGCTATGTAAAAAAATTACTCTTTCTTTTTCATGCCCATGCATAGCACGGGATACTGCTAATGAAGAATTATACAAATGGGAGCGTTAACTACATAGATTATGTTTCTGGTGCATGGGTAGGAGGCAAAGTTATGAGTCCCGTACCGGTTGGCGTACCGTTTTTATTATTGATACAGTACATATCGGTACCGGTTATGTATGAACTTGGTTTCATATTAGAACCCAAGCAGTTGACAACAAAGTTATCATCTTTTGATATAATTGTAAGGAGTGATCGATGTGACATTTGCTTTAGAAGACCTGCCCCAAATCTGGAAACTTGTTTCTAGTACCAAACGAAACACATTCGAAACGGCTGGAAAAGTACGCAATTGTACGGATTAATTGAAATAAGCCGGAGTTTGGGACGGGACGGGATGGAACTTTGGTCTTTTCTTATCCTTTTTTTTTTAGAACGGTACATTTCAGTCCTGTCGGCCGGTACGGAATGGATATGACAACTCTGTTTGGAGGTGGAGGGGATTTTTGAATGATTCAAAAAGATGATGTGTTGATTATGGTTGGATGCTTGACAAATCCTTTTCTTGAAATTTACTTGGCTGAGTG
>BRYE01000015.1:17202138-17212138 GCA_030159115.1 Actinidia arguta var. hypoleuca | reverse complement strand
TCACGATTTTGTGAGAATTTTAAAATATACGAATATTGAACCATAAATATAGGGCCAAGAGATATTTGCATAAGACAAAAATATTTTAAAATAGAGGATCTCGTGCAGAATATGTAGGTTTAATTGGCAAAGAAAATAAAAAAAATAGTTTTTTTCATTGGCTTTTTGTTTGGATAATTTGAAGAGAAAATTAGTGCATAATATTTCTCTTTTATTTGAAAAAATAAAATAAAAGAAATACTAACATAAAAATATAAATTTTATGAAAATGATGTAGCTATGGTTTTGGTTGGAGTTGGTCAACTTCTTCTTGGGCGAGGGAAACGGATCTGACGAAATTTAGTCCGTTGAATTGTCGTCGCCCAAAAAGCCCATTTGGAAAAAAAAATAACACAAATCTTTTTTATTTTTATTTAGAGTTTAAAACTTAACGAGCTATAAAAATATGTTTAAGGTTAATTTATGTATCAAGCGAATCGATCTCAAACAAATTTTAATAAAGTTGATCGCAAACTGAGCTCGAGCAGTATGAATGTTTTAAACAATGAATATAAATTTATCGAATTAAATAATAGTTTGTTCAAACTTGGTTTGAAAACTTTCTGAGATTTATAAATATGTTTAAGCTTTTGATTTCTTTATCACGCGAAATAAATTTAGGATACTCTATAAAATACCTTATCAATTACTAATAAGAAAAGAAAAATAAGAAAGTAAAGGAAAATTGATATATACAATTTATTATGTTAAACCAATAACATTCATTTAAAGTCTAAAGAAAGAAAGAATATGTAAGATTTAAAGTGACCATTAATATCATTTTCACTAGCTTTGTTATATAAATAGGCTTAGTGATTTCCCCACTCCATATTCTCTAATTGTACTTTTTTTTGAAGTGAATTTATTCAAATATTTTACTTAAATATTTTTACTACATAAAATGACACTAGCTAAACGTGCGCGATGCAAGGGGTTAAAAAAATAGTGAAATAATTATTTTTAAGTAGTAAAAAAATGTGATTAGTTAAATTGGGGAGAATTTTTAGAAATAACTTACAAATTTTCGTACTTATTTTATTGGCGGTAGTATTTTAGAGAGAGATTTTAGAAATGAGATAAGGAAGTAAAATAAAAAAAAATAGAATTTTAATTGATTTATTATCAAATAAACCAATATGTTTCTCCACTTGAAGGTCTCAAGACTCTTCTCACAAAATGTGTCTTTACAACAATATAGAGTATAGATTTGGGTAAATTCAATAATAAAAAAAGTGCAATTGGAGAATAAATAATAGGCAAAAAAATAATATCATTTTGAACAAAAATAGAGGCAAAACAACTACTTCACTAAAATTCTATTCCTTTCTAAATCATTCAATTTAAGCAAAAATACACTGTGATCACAATCAAAATAATGGTACAATGAGTTTCGAATTTAGATTTTCAAATTTAAAATAAATAGCTCAGATTCACTTGAATGTGTGGGGTCACATAATTCAAGTGAATTTGAACTATTTATTTTAAATTCAAAAACCTTTTTTTTGTCCAAGTTTGAGGACCGTAGGATTTTCTCCAATAATAAATACCAAATGGCAATTAAAAAAAAAAGATAATGATTTATACACTCCTTTTTTTCCTTAAATCATTATATTTTTTTATTTTTATTATGCAACTTTCGACTAAATGTCCGAACTACCCTTACCATGAGAAGCAAGGAACAAAAAATATAAATATATGGGAAAGGATAATTCAGGATATTGTTAAAGGTGATAAAGATTTTATTGAAACTTTGCAGAATAAAAAATATATATATATTTGGTGAAAAATAAAGTACAAATATCATCACCCATTAAAACCTCTAATTCTCTAACACCTAATGTCTAACGTGCATTAAGTGGTTTTGACTGTTCTAGTGCTGAATTGTGGTTGATAACTGCGGTTTTGACCATGGTTATCAAAATCCAACCCTAATTTCGCTGAAAGATTCGGATAACACTAAAATCTTAAGTTATATAGAATTTTAGAATGACTGCGATTCTAATTAAAAAATTATTTAAAATCTTACTACAATTCCAATTTCAATTCCGATCCCAATGCCGATTCTATATATAAATTTATCTCTCTTATTTTTTTTTATTTCTTTTCAATTGTGTTATTCATATATACATCAAAATAACTTATGAGAGGTATTATATTATTTTTTTTATAACTAACAATGCATTATATTAATTTTATTTTTTTAATGTTAATCCTTAACACAATCGTGTTATATCTTTATGTTATTTCATATTAAAAGTAAAATTTTATGATGATTCGATTCTATGATTCGATATACAAATTCCTCCCACCAGTCCCACATGGAATCACGATTTTAACAACCTTGGTTTTGACTCCCTTGGAGGCTTATTGATATGATTTTAGCTATTCAATTTGTAAGAATTTTATTCATAAGATTTTTTTTCTCTAAAAGACAAAAAATATAGTTAATTTATCACGTAAAAAATAATTTTTAAATATTTAGTGAACTTTTCTATATCATATTGAATTTTTAACATTTTTAGATTCCTCCCATCAAAAGAAAATATTTTTTTATCAAACTGTAAAAAAAATTAAGAACCAAAGTAGCAAAAAATATCAAGAAAACATAGGCCAAACATGGCCTTACACAATTACCATTTTGTGGGCGTCTGATTGCTTACTAGGAAATTAAAATTTTGAAAATTAAGTTTTCAACAAATACAGTCACTTTCCTATGTTTTTTTGAAATAAAACTAACCTCCATTACTTTTGAAAGTATTATCAAGATTCCTTCGGGAGCTTATTTCTCAGCAAAAATGGCAGTATTATCATTATTTTTTAGCTTTCATATTTTTTTCTCAAGTTTTTCTTTATTTTTGTAATGAATTTAGATAATAAAGATTTAATTTTTAAATATGCTTTGATTAGAAATACTTAAAAAGTAAATAATTTAGATCAATTTCTTTAATAAAATTACTTATTGATAAAAAAAAAAAAAATAAAGTTTAGAGACAACATAGATTGAAAGTATGAAATCAAGAACTTTAGGGATATCATAAACCGAATTAATAATTTATGGACTAAATAAATAAAATTATAATAGTTTAGAGATTAAAAATAAAATTAATCCGTCTTTTTCACCCACAATATTAACGTTAGGAAGGGGGGCATTTAGACTTATCAAAAGTGGGAGATTTTTTTTTTTCAAATTAAAAATAAAATGTGCAAAATGATACTGATTGCAAAGTAAGATTTACCCTAAGTGTTAGTAGCATTATTATTTATTATTTTATTTGCACTAATTATAGTGGTCACTGGTCATTGGGCACTTTCAAAAGGAGAAAGGCTACAATGACAGCATAGTATACCGAAATTATTACTGATAGTGTCAAAACGACATCGTTTTGGTGCAAAACAATTAAAACGGCGTCGTTCTATTTATTTAAACATTTGGGATTTTTAGTTGAACGACGTCGTTTTGGTTGTTTTGCACCAAAACGACGTCATTTTGATACTATTAATAATAATTTCGATATACTATATGGTCACTGTAGCCTTTCTCCTTTCACAAGTGTGTATCATTTGTAATTTTCTTCGCAAATTACACTCACGTACCCTTAGGTAACTAATAACTACACCGGCATCCCCTGCTTTATCTAAAATAACAATATTCCACCATGTCAGAAATGTCGGTTGGATGGAGTTAATGTATGGTAGGTTTTTACAATTATACCCTTTCCAATGATTGATTGACATGTCAGTTAACTTTTATAAAATAGACTGAATAAAGCACAAGATTATTCCCTCCATCAAAATCATCACATTATTCTCTCTCCAAGCATAAATTCCTTTTAACACACCAGATAACTCCCCGCCTCCAATATAACCATTAGGCCTGGTTTGTTTTTCGGACTGGACTAATAGTCCCCGGACTATTAGTTCTCGAACTATTTGGACTAATGAGGGCAAAAAACTAATTTCATCTATAGACTTAGTCCGGGACTATTAGTCCCACCCTTCAATCCGGGACAACATAGTCCCCCATATGTGGGATTATTTATCCGGGATTATTTTTTGTAAACAAACACGAGACTGAATAACGAGTTCAGTCCAGTCTCACTTAGTCCGGACAAACAAACGAGTCCTTAGATCTCTTCTCCCTCTTCTTATGTTGGATTTCACTTCAAAATACTAGTCTATAAAAAGGCTAGAACAGAAAAAGAAAAATTTGACTTTCACTTCTTTGTTTTCTTTTCTCTCTTCGGCTCTATGTTTTGGTTGAGAGAGTGAAAACTTGTAAAATTTGTATTTATTTATCCAATATAGTGAAAAAGATGTCATTTGATAATTTTGTCGAACCTCATAAATCATTGTGTATGTATATGCGTGTATTTTTGAGTGTGTGTGATTGGTGATTCGATTTTGAACACAACATTCTTTCTTCTTTTATGCCTTAAAAGGAAAATACTGTAACTATTGTTGAAGTTAAAGACAGTTTCGAATCACCGATAATATCGATCGATTCTACAAAAAAAATTTTATATTTTCAAACTCAAGAACAACCAAAAGAATATGAATTTTAATCCAACGACAAAAAATATTTATTAAAAATAAAAAAAAATCAAAAATCAAAAATCAAATCCACTGAAACATATCCAACAAAGCTAAGGCCAAAATGTATTTTTTGGGGATGTACTTTTGCTAGGCAAAATACATGATAGTTTTGGAGATGCTCTAATAGTTGGTGACTGGTGTAGCATTTCAACATCTCATTTGTCTCACTCCACTTTTACAATAATGGGAGGTAGAGATAGATTAAAAATATAAATAAAGACCTCTTAATTATTCAAAGTGAAGAATAGCATCACTCACTCGAATTTTCAATTGCAGAAGTCCAAGACTTGGTCGTCCTCGTGCACGAGTCTGTCCTTTGCTATGCAATAAAACATGTATCATACTATGCAGGAAACAACACTATTCCGGTCATAGAATTTGAAAAAAAATATTTAATAATTAAAATAAATGATTTAGATTCACTTGATTATATAAGAATCACACTATATTTGAATCATTTGTTTCGAATTGTGAGAATTTTTCTTGGTTAGAATTCAGACAGTAGGTTTCTCGTAAGAAAAATTACAAAATTAATCATAGGATTTGGTCTCGATAACATATAGATGTTTGAATAAATTAACCATTAACTTTTTAATCTATCACCATTTGAATTTTTCGTCAGCCCCTATTTATGTAACTCAGCGGAAAAAATCGGGAACGATTGGAGAAATGACTAATGAACAAAAAACAGAGTATTAAAATACTTATCGAGGTTTCAAAACTTTTAAATTTTTTTATTTTTACTTAAAATTCAATATTTGCTTCACCTGATTTCTCCATTTAGTAAAAAGGTTGTCGAAAGGCTCGAATTATATTGGATTCAAAAATTCATAGTTTAAATCATTCAAATTAGAAATCGAGGATTTAAATTTTCAACATTGGTGAGCAATTTTTAGACGGTAGAAGTCCGCAAGCCACGCAGTCCAAGTCTTCGTCGTCCTCGTGGATGAGTCTGTCGTTTTTGATGCAATAAAACGTGCGCAATAAATTCAAAATGACTTTGCATAGATCTTTGAGGGCACCTTCCATGCATTTTCACCTCTCTTTTTTTTCTCTCTCCTCACTTAATGGTTCCATATAATTTTGAAACACATCAATTCAGGTTAGTAGGAACTGGGAAGTTATTAAGATGCAAAAAGTGATTAATTGCAAGGAAACAACACTATTCCGGTCTTAGAATTTGAAGGAAAAAAAAAATCAGATTCACTTGGTTACGTGAGAATTACACTAAATCTGAAATATTTATTTTAAATTGTGAGAATTTTTCTTAGTAATAGGTTTCTCGTTGGAAAAATTATATAATTAATCCCAAGATTTGGTCTCGTTAACAAATTAATACTTAGATGCTTGAACAAATTTAAACCCTGAACTTTTTAATCCGTCACAATCTGAACTTTTCGTCAGCCTCCATTTATGTAACATTACGGCAACAATCAAAACCAATAAGAGAAATGGTTAGTGGACAAAAAACAAAACATTAAAACATTTATCGAGATTTCAAAAACTTTTAGATTTTTATTTCTACTTAAAATTCAGCATTTGCTTCGCTCGATTTCTCTCTTTAGTTTATGCTTGGACACGTGTCCTAATTGCGGGACTTAGAGTTTTTAAAAGGGTCCTTGCCAATTCTCTAATCATTTTTGCGAAAATTAGTTGCGAAACTAGTTATTATCAGCAAGATATATAAATGAAAAATGTTGAAAGGCTTGAATTTTGACAAATTAAAAAATGATAATTTAATTCAATCGAATTAAAAATTGAGGATTTAAATTTTCAACATTGGTGAGCAATTTTTAGATTATAGAAGTCCTCAAGCCACGAAGTCCAAGTTTTGGTCGTCCTCGTGCACGAGTCTGTCGTTTTTCATGCAATAATACATGTATCATTATACCATATTTGATCAATAACATGCAATAAATTCATAAGTGAATCTTCATAGGGCTTTGTGGGCACCTTCTATGTATTTTCTTCCCTTTTTTCTCTCCACTCACGTGATGATTCCATATAATTTTGAAACACATCAATTCAGTTGAGTAGGAACTAGAAATAGGAAGTGATTAAGGTCAAAAAGTACATTGAAATGGGTGGAAAGCATTAAGATAAATGTGAAATGTTTATTGAAAGGGAACAAGCTTATCTAAAGTTTGGTTTAGGAGTGCACAACTGCACCCTTGCGGTCTAAGTATTTTGAGTTTTGTTTTGGTCCCATTTTAATAATCTGGGTCGTTTATATTGTAGACATTATCGATAATTATATTATTTAAAAAATTATGTTGATCGAATACAGATTAATGGTCGATCAATAATAATATATATAATGATAAATGAGTATAATTCTATGCGACACACTTTATTAAGTTATAAAATAGGGTTGAACGGTTACTGAATTGTGTCTAATTAACGTAAATTTTTACAATATTGATATTTACGACCGAGTCTACAATATGAATGATTTGAATCATCAAAAAATATTTAGACTGCACAGTGCAATCCATTTACTTGGACTTCAAATAAGCCAAGTCCTTTGAAAATCTTATATTTTTGGCAATACGAGTCCTCAATCAGTATTCATTGGGTTGTGATTGACATAATTATTTTTAAAATACGATTTTATCTTGAAATCAAATTATCAAAAAAAGAATATTAGAAACTAACACATGTACATTACTTATTTGCATAATACCTATTGTATTACTCAAGTGAGTCATATATAAAATAATTCATTCATTCAATAATTTAATTTATAGAATATTCCTAATATCACTGTTTGAATAGGATATATCTAATTAAAAAAAATATATTATAAACCCAAACCCCCTGTCCTATAGAATTTTTTTATCATAAAGTGTGTGGACCCTATGTCCACGCTATCACGTGGTCCACACATTACGTGAGAATTAAGTGCGGTACTAGCTAGTAATGCACAAGGCATTGACCCATCATAAAGGTAATGGCACAGTCATACATGTGGCTTTATACGCATCAAACGACAGCGACGACCAAGACTTGGGCTCACTCTACGAACAACTCCAACCCATATATAAAATTTTATTTTCAAGGCTAAATGAATCTCAACTCAATTCCACTTGAAACCATTATTGAAAGAAAAGTTGGAGTATCCATATGCATTGGTTATAAATTTTAAATTTTAAGAAAATAATAATTTTGAAGAAATAGATGAGTTTTTAAGAAATGAGGATAAGAATAGAAATTTAAGTTGGAGATAATATGAATAGTGAAAATATTTAAATTTATTTTTATATTTTGAGCCTTTTAAATGGAGTTTTGGAAATTTTGGGCTGGAGAGGCTCTAAATTGGTCACAAAAACTGAATAAAATAGTGGTGATGTTATTGGGACCAGGGGTCACTGCAGTTAATTGGCTCCCTGCAGGGTTGCAGGGAGCCAAAACGACGTCGTTTTGACTTTTTAGAGCTCAAAACGACGTCGTTTTGGACCAAAAAATTTTCACCCAAAACGACGTCGTTTTGAGTGAATACATTTTGGAGGTAAAACGACGTCGTTTTGGGCTCCCTGCAGGGTTGCAGGGAGCAACTGGCCGCAGGAAACCCTCGCCCATGTTATTGTTCCCTTTGCATTGGTAATTTTTATTTTATACCCACTAATTTTATCCCCAAAAAAATATAAAAATAAAATCATTTTTATCCCCCAAAAAATATTTAAGAATTATATTTGTCCTTTGTATAGATCATGTGCGTGGCACGTGACCATTATTTTAGTTTACAGATTTTAACGGATGTAGACCCGTTCATATTGTAACTGTCTTCGAAGTTTAGGATAAAATATTTTCAAATTGAAATATGAAAGACGAAAGTAGAATCCGAGTGAAAGTTGAAAGATATAAAATGAAAAACGCTCCTTAAATTTTTAAACCAACTTTCTTTATGTATTTTTTATGGACACATCCTCTCCGAAGTTGTATGCTTAGACTGCATTGTGTAGTTCAACTATTTTAAACTCTATTTTGGACCTATTTTGATTATTCAAATTATTTATATTGTAAACTCTATAGTGAAGATCAATAGTATAAAAAAATATATTGATCGGATGTAAATTGATAATCGCTTGATATTATTTATAACTTAATAAATGAGTGCGATACAAAAAATTATATTCATTTATTTATATATAAATTGATATTAATCGATTATTGATCTATATCAATTAATATAATTTTTTTACAGTATTAAAATTTTCAATATAACAATTTGAGACAAATAATCATAAAACGAGATCTCAAATACTTGGACTCCCATGCATTACAAATTTGGACTTCAGATAAACGTGGTCCTTTTTACAATCTCCCACTATCGTAAAAGTAGATTGCAACATAAAGGCATGCACATACGTCCACAACATATTTCTCTATCAAATAAAAAAATGTGTCATGTTAACCCCTGGCCTACCCTTGATAAGACAGACATTAATTAAAAAATGTTACAACTCTAGTACAAAATTCAACATATTTTCATAGGTATGTATACGAATATTAATGTATTTTTTTATTAATATTTGTAAAAAATGTATTGGCCAACATTTTTCAAAAAATATAACAGGGTGAAAAACAATCGATTGGCTCTTTTTGATTCAGTTTTTAAAATTAATTTTGCAAAATATATTTTCAAAAAATATTTTTGAAGATAAAAACATTCATTATTTTCGTACATTATTTATTTTTTAACAAAAATAATTTTTGAGAATTTAAAAATATCTTTTTAATGCTTTCTTTAGAATGCATTTTTTAAAAAAATTCTTAAAAATAAAGTTTTCAAAACCATCAACCAAATAAATATTTTTAAAACTAATTCTTAAAATTAAACCAAATAAAATATCCCTTGTGATTTGTTAAAACAATAAAACGCGCTTTAACGATCATATATGTTTTTTTTAACAAATTATGAAAGAGTGCTTTGTACATTTATATGCCAAGTAAAAGTGATCTTTTTTGTCTAACTGATTTTTGAACTATTCTCGTTAAGCGGAATTTAAAAAATATAATTTTTTTATCAAACGATTAACCAAAGATGGAAAAATTTAAAATTAAAACAGATAAAAAACTCAGAATAAAGCTAAACCAAACAAAGCTAGATTGACAAAACTTTGATACGAGACTCAACTTTACTACTTTATATAGCCCCAATTTGGGTTATTGATTTTTTTTTTATTCTTTAGTTTTCAAGCGTTTTTGTTTATAGTAATTTTTTTTTTGTTCGATGAAAAATATATATATTTTTTATTTTGACGAAAAGATTTTAAAAATATAATATTTTTTTCAAATAAATTAAAAAAAAGTTCACTAAATGAATTTTAGAGTTCGCAACTAGCATGTTGCAAAAATTAATGACCTG
>BRYE01000015.1:17177138-17182138 GCA_030159115.1 Actinidia arguta var. hypoleuca | reverse complement strand
AAATTTTAAATAAAATAATGGTATTTCTTATGAACCCAATTAAGAAACAAAGTAGGGTAGTTTTCCATGTGAAAGTCTTGTAATTAAATAGTAAATAGTCTATTTATATCTTGGTTATTTGTATAGGGGTACTTTTGTCTTTACACAAAGGAAAAAGGGAACTTTGAAGCTTAGTACCTCAAAATTGATAACATCAACAAATTCCATTAATATATAGCTCTAATGGTGACTTGAGAGACAAAAGGTATTTGTTTATTGTCAGTAAAAAAAGAAGGTTAATGTAATTTAAGAAACCACGGGGCGGCCTTTGTAATTTTTAAAAAGTTGAGGTTGTTGTAATTTTCCCAAGAAAATTAGAAATTCTCTACACAGATTTTATGCAGGAGTGACATGGTCTTTTGCGTTCTTTAATTTCAAATAGGGAAATGCTATAAATCGTCTTTAGGACGGTTGATAATGTCTAGAAAAATATAAAAAATATATAAAAAAATATAAAAATGTATTGAAAAGTTTTAATTTGTGCATCGAAAACTAAATTTTTTTATTATTTTATGCTCCTTAATCGATAGCAAGACCCTAAAAGAAAAATGCTAATCACCACTCAATGGGTAGTGATTGAAGAGGAAAAAGTGTTTTAAAAAATGTAAAAATGATATAAAAAAGTGCAAAATATTATTGAAAAATATAAAAAATGTATTGAAAAACTAATTAATTTTTTTTTTTGTCGTTTTGTACTTTTTAATCACCTCTCAATGGGCAGTAGTTAAGCAGAACCGTTTAAAATAATAGCTATAAAAAAAAATCTAGCTTTTCTAAGATTTTTATCAATAATGCTAACCTGACCATCTTATTTGATCATCTTAACGTACCATCTTAATGTACCATCTCATGTGACAAATACAATTGGCATAACACATCAAATATTTTACCTATTGAGAAAGTCTATCCCCTTCACCCCTCTCTTTCCTCCACTCGAATCCACCCGCTGCCACCATCGTCCAATGCCAAACACTTTCCCTCCCCCCCCCCCCCCCATCTCCCTCCAGGCTCCACTGCCACCACCAGTACCAGTTCTACTCCCCACTACCACCACCGTTGTCACTCTTCTATTTCAATAGCTAGAAAATGAAATAGCAAAGGATGTACCCAATGACTATAAATGTATCATATAGAGTATGTAGTCGTAATCCTTAATTCATTTCACAGCAAAAACCAACTTCTATTCAATTGACAAGAATACTTTTACAGTTACGGTGATTACGTCACAAGTGTTACCGCTAGTAATGATGATGGAGATTGAATAAAATCAAATCAACTAAGGAAACACAATGTGAATTTGAATGGATTTCAGGGTTTACAAAAGACATTAAAACGAAATTAATTGACTGGTTTAGACTCCGAATTAGGGCCTTTTGTGAGGGCTCCACTGCAAACACTGTTCCGTGTGAGGATGTATGCTAAGATGGTCAACCTAGTATTATTATTTTTTAATTGTTTTGATTTTTAAATTTTTTATTTTTACTGAATTTTTTTAATAATTTGATTAAAATTTATACTTTTTCAATTTCTTGACGAAAAAAGTCTGAATATGCAAAAAAAAATATATATATAATTTGAAAATATTTCACTAAAGATAAAAAATTTATATTTACTCGATA
Organism: Actinidia arguta var. hypoleuca; assembly: GCA_030159115.1. NCBI lineage: Eukaryota > Viridiplantae > Streptophyta > Magnoliopsida > Ericales > Actinidiaceae > Actinidia > Actinidia arguta. The sequence continues at coordinate 17,180,480 of BRYE01000015.1, read as the reverse complement.
AATAAACTAATTGTTTTATCTTTAGTAAAATTTTTCTCAAGTTTGATTTTTTTTTTTTTTTACATTTTCAGATTAAGCTAGTTAAGAGGAACCAAAAAAGAATAAAAATTTGATCTAACGGTTAAAAAAGTTTATTAAAGACGAAAAATATCCAAAAACCAAATAAGCTAAGTCTGTGTGTGGATTTGGATTTGGCGAGAGGAAAAAAAAAAGGTTAGATGATCCAACTGCTCAACCATTAAATTGTCTACCTTTTTAATTTTAATTTTTATTTTCCCATTAATTTTTTTGATCCAAACACAGCCTAAAGAATCTTAATAAAAGTGGGCTAAATTTTTGTTTGTGAATTGCACAAGTAAAAAAAAAAGAAGGATAATCAAGTGTTCACATGTATTTGTACCCCAAGAACTCAAAGTTTCCACATGTACCAATAATGCCCAATAAGATTACACGACTGAACCAGCTAGCTCCCATAATCACCTCCCATAATCACCTCTCTCTCTCTCTCTCTCTCTCTCGTTTGGGTAACTGGATGAGGAACATAACCCAAATGGGTAAGTGCATAATTTTAGTTATAGGGTAATGTAGATGATGATGGGGGATGGGTACTCAATGGGGACGTGGTGGGGGATTTAAATGCCCTCTGTTAAATGTGGTCATACAAAATCTTTTGATCACTGCAAGATAGATTTATGAAACCCAACCCCTTTTTCCATTTTGGCCCATCAAAGGTTCAATTTGTAATTTAAACGGTTTATATTTTAGGTCTCATGGAATAGATTATCCTTGAAAAAATTAAGATTGATTGAACATCAATAACTGTATGATCGAATCATATTTCTTTTAAAAAAATGAACAAAAAATATGATTTTAATAACAAATTATAAAATAAATTGGTCCGATAAGTGGGCTATTGATATTCTGATCAGGACATTAATTAAGATTAATCGGATATTGATAACTGCATAATCAAATCTCATTTCTCTTGAGAAAATAGATATACAATATGATTTTGAAAATAAACTGCAAAGTAAATTATTTCAATCAGATGGCTATCGATATTCTGATAAATCTGATTTTATTACTCTACTTGATAAACTTTACCAAAAGAATGATTTTGATTACGTTATTGGACATTCAGTGAGCCAAATCAAAGGGGCAACACCGTGTTGTGCCTACAAGGCACAACACACCCAAACTCACACTGGACCCATTTCAGTAATCTGAATTGCTCGCCTTTTAAATTATACTAAGATTATTCAAGAAGAAAAAAAAACATATTCAATGAAAATAGGTTAGTCATATAATCAAATCACATTTGTACATAAATGGACGATTCATTATGAAAATTATACTTGGTGTCTTATAAAAAAAATTAATCTTGTGACTACCAACACACAATTAACTTGATTTTTTGTATTAATAATTATCGAAAACGGCCTCTATAGATTGAATCTTTTGAATTACCGCCATAGATTTTAGGTGGAGACAAGATTTGCTAATTTTACCATAAATTTAAAATCCTACAAGAGAAGAGATGATTATTATAAGGGTGAAATACACTGATCACCCCTGAAGTTCATGATTAATACACAAAGCATCCCTGATGTTTAAAAAATAATAGTAACCTCCCCTGAATTTTGAAACTTTTAACAAATTTATCCATTTTACACTAACTACCCTTGATATTCCGGGTTACTACACAAAATATCCTTACTATTTGTCCATTGCCTATTCATGATATGAGGGTGCTTTGTGTATTAACCTGAAATCTCAGGGGTGATTAGTGTAAAATGGAAGGAATATGTTATAAGTTTCAAACTTCAGGAGAGGTTGCTGTTATTTTTTAAATATCAGGGGTGTTTTGTGTATTAATTCTGAACCTCAGGGGTGATCAGTGTATTTCACCTAAGGGTTTGTCATCATTGGCTGTTGCAGAGCTGATTTATGACCCAAAGATTCACAACCATCACCATTTACTCTTTTTTCCACTTTTGGGCAGACCCCTTTTCGGCCAATGTTTGATGGACTGGACTACACTTGAAGAAACAAGGGGCATAATAGGAAAATTCTTAATAATTTACATTTTTTCTATTTTGGTGAGAAAATTTACTAAAGTATTGTTTACTCCAATTCATATTCTGAGGTATTATGAACATAGAATTACATATTTTTTTCACTAAATATTGAATCCTATCTAACTCTAGTTTGAAAAATAATTTTCAATTTAGAGACAAAAAAGTAAGTTAGCTCAGTTGGTCACCTTTGTACACTTTCAATTGAGAGATAGTCACTCTTGTATTAAAGGAGTATGATTCAACAACTTATTTCCTATTTTGAGAGTTCTTTCTTTAATAATATTTTGTAGATGGACCTTGATTTCTTTCATTATTGTAGTTAGTGATAGTAATTGGGTCTGTTAATATGTTGGTGAATTTCTATCTGGAATGTTAATATTTGTACATTACTTCTTTCGATTGAAAAAAAGAAAATATATGATGACGAAGAACAGGTCACGATCCGTATCCTTCCGGTTACCACTCCTACATATCTACAATGTATTGAAGTTCTTATCCTACTCAAACAAAAGAAGGGAAAGAAAAAAGAAAAAGTAGGTCATTTGAGTTTGGACAGCTAATGCAATGAAAATCTATAATTGCAATTGATGTAAGCTAGCAAAGAACCCAAAAATCAAACTAGTTGACAATTTGTCACACCCCCATAGTCAGTGGCGGTCCCGGGGCGGGCAGGCCCCCCTCCCAAATATTTAAAAATAAATAATTTTTTAATATTTTTTCTGTTAGTTTTGACTATTTTGCTATTCGTCTATTGAAACTAACCCCTCTAACCGTTTTTACCGAAAAATTCATTGAAAATGTATAATTCTTTTTCCTTCGACATAATTTTCGAGTCCGCCGCTACTTATAGTCTATAGATTATAAATAGACCCATCCAATCCAAACAATGATGTTTCACGTTAAGGCATTGATAACCCATGAGGCAATTGCCCAACCCCAACTCATCATCCCTCCTACCCTTCACATTATTTCAAATCTCAATACGCACACACACCAAGTATTGCAAAGAGGAAACACAAATGGGTTACTTATTATGTTACAAGGCAAATAATTATGAATGTGATGATGTAAAACCAAAAGGGCCATCATGTGTGTGACAGGGGAAAATGTAGGGGCAAAATGGTCATTTCAATTATCATATAGACCCCATAGAGTAGAAAACCTAAAAAAGCCTTCACTAGTGTTGAGCTAACTGTCCATTTTGTAATTGATTTCCTTTTTCAAAATTTTGCAAGAAATAAAGTTGTGTTCTAGTAATAGTTAT
>BRYE01000015.1:17167138-17172138 GCA_030159115.1 Actinidia arguta var. hypoleuca | reverse complement strand
CAAACTAGGCAGTAATCATTTTTCATGTTCACACTGATGGAACTTCAAGCATTGGCCTTAAAATTCCTAAAATGCCATTCATTAGAAATGTTTCCCAAACTGCAGTTCTCAAACGGAACAAAATAAAATCACAATATAGAAGCAAAGAACAAGTGGCTAATGGAAACAACGTTCTAATCCCTCCATTATGGAAAAAATGTGTTTGTTCCCAAAAAGCACCTAAACATCCCATTTCATAATAGAACATTTGTTCTAATCTATCATCAAGAGATTTAAAAATTTTGATCAACGCTCTAATCTCTCGTTAAAAAAGTAAAAAAAAAATTGATTAAACGATGAAAAAAATTATTAAACACAAAAAAAATCAAAAATCAAATCAGTTAAATCACACAATTTTTTTTTAAATCCAAAACGGGCAGTAACAATAAACATCCCATTTCATAATGGAACTTGTGTTCACAAACTACTTCTAATAAAATAGGTAATCTTTATTAGTCACTCACAATTTATATACAAAAAATAGTATAAATAATTATTAATTAAGAAAAACAATGCCACATAGATTTTCTTATGGAGATTTCTTATGGATTAAACATGTTAGTGTGTCACTAATCTAAATTATCTCAATGCAATTAACAATAAAATTATAACACGACACATCTCATTCATGGTCCGTGTTGTCTAATCGTACTTGTGTCGTACAGTGTCATAGTTTTTTTTTGCGAATGAGTTTAATACATTAATAACTTAAAATTATTTAAGATTTGCTCACATTAACTTGCATAACCGTGTCTATTATAATCATATTATATTCTGCCGCAGCTTTAAAGTGTCCCGTGCGTACTGGTTTTGCCCAATTCACACCTGGCGTGATATTGTTAAAATGACATTAACCAGTGTTATATATGAGAGGTGATATCATGTAGGTTCCCACCTTTATCAAATCAGAACTTAATAGCGGCAATGATAAGCTTTCATTCACTTTCTTTTGCTCAATCTTTAACGACATTACCTATGATTAGATTCTTCCATCACTCACTTCTCGTAGGGAAATTGCTACTGTATCTTTTAATTAATTTTTAATACCAATTTATTTCACTTATACATGGCAAGATATTATTTAACATGGTTTGGTATTTATATAATTTTTTTAAAATAAGAAATCTATCATAAACATCCAGCTAAATAATAACAGAAATGGGTGATAAAATTCAATGAAACAACTTCTCTAAAATTGTGGGGTTACGATTATGTGATGATGAGGAAGAAAATCGAGGTCAGATATCCGCGGCAGTTCTACGGCTGTATTGTTAGTATCAACCCTTCGTCCGTTTAACTAGCGATGCCTGGATTGTAACCACAAGAACAATGAGACCGGTCGCCGGAACTGTTTCCGAAAAACGGCTATCCGAGGGTCAAGTTAGACGTCCAAAATTTTAGAGAGAGAAAAAGTCCGTATATTTTGATAGTAAGGTTGCGCTTACCTCTCTAAGAACAACAATATTCTTCTTTATTCCCTAGCTTAGAGCGTGGCTCAACGCGCTAGCCGTTTTCGTCACTCGACAGACTGCAGCTTGGCGTGTGTTTGTATTCGCCAACTGCTGTGTCGTGAGTAGGCGGTCGCCCCAGCCATGCCCTTACGGCGTGACTAGTAGCTCATGATCAACTACCAGTGTCTTCATCTGGGCGTGGGGGCTGTCAGAAGGAACACCTCAGACGTACCTCCGGCATCCCTTGGGAATACCTCCAGCTGTTGCCCCTCGTCCAACTTCCAACGCAGTTATTGTTCCGAGCTTGTTGAGTTGAGTCACTTCGGACATAACGAAGGCTTTGGCCCGGACGGTACGTCTTTAGTAATGACTGCTCTGAGCTCCGGCGTAGAAGACCCACAAGCTCGCTTTGTAGCAAGGGCTCGGCGTAGGTCTCTGCCTTAGCAAGGTCAATGCCCAATGGTGTCTAAACCAAGCTCTGACGTAGGGGACCATCGAGCTTACTTCTTAATAGTAACTTGGCGGAGGTCCCTATCCTAGCAAAGCCAGATTACGTCATCGCCTAATTTGTCTCTTTACAAAAAATGATTAACCTAAGACATGCTTATTTAAAATCCTATATTTAAATTTTAGAATAAAGTTGTGAGACGGACTACCTTGGACCGACGTCAACAGGATCATGCATACAAAACATCAAGTTAGTCAGGGATCGATAATCAAATAATCAAATCATATTTGACCAGTCTATTTGAACACTATAAATGTTAATCTGATCATGTGACCACAATTAACCAATCAATCAATCTAATTTGTTTCATGAATGATTGTCTTATTACAAGTTGAACAATTCATATCATGGTTCAGAGTCAAACTTCAATTTGCCAACTTTATCAGAAAAAATAAACCCTAATTAGCTTTACTAAGTTTGATCCATTACTTTAGGTGAGATCTAGTTCATTATGATAACGAATCACAAGTGTGATGGTCACTCACATATCGGGTTAAACGAATAAAAAATTATACGGTTCTTAAATTTAAATAAAGAAATATTTCTCGAATTTAAAATTGAATGATACCTAAATTTAATTGGTTATGTTATCTCATACATTTAAATGAATCTAAACCATTTATTTGAAATTCAAAAAAAAAAAATTGATCAAAACCCAAAGAGCGTAACACTGCTGCAAACAAATTAGTTTCTATTTTCAAAAAGTAAGGGAACAAAATGTCTTTTCCATTTGAGCAATCAATACAATTCCTTCTAAACTCTGCAATATCAAACCAAAATCACGACCCTCACCAAGGTCAAATTGGAGGGCATAAGCATGATTACCGAGCTGAAATGTAATGAGAAGATCCAGAAAAAAGGTCCTTAAGAAAAGGGATAATTTCAAAAAAGTTGTAGGCAGAGAGTCTAATATCATGTCGGAGGACAGAGAATTAAAATATCAATTACATGGAATCTCAGAGGTCAAAAGACCAAACTGCCCCTCCTATTCTCACTCTTTTCTTATTCAGTCAACTTTCTTGTCTTGACTTCACCATTAACTCATTTTTGTATTTGTGTTTTTCTTTTAAACTTGTTAATTAAATAAATTTCTAACCTTTTTGTTTTAAATAAAATAGAGAATATAATTGAGTAATGATTTTTGAACTTCTATTATGTAAATAAAATTCTTTTTATTCTTTGTTAAATAAAATATAAAAATATCATATATATATTTTAAAAATATTTGAATAAAAGTAAATTAAATACATCACAAAGGCATTTATGTTGCTTTGTCTAGTAAAATAAAAAATGAAACATATTTTAAAAAAAAACTGAGAGTGAAGATCAATACCATGTAATATAATTGCACCCTATATAGTTTATTTCCAAACCTTTCAAATGGTTTACTTAAGAATTTTACTTGTAACATAGACACTTTTTATTTGAATTTTACACATAAATTAGTTGCACCCTACACGTATTTTACTTGGACTCTAGACATAATTCACTTGCACCTTACAAAAATTTTTTACAAAAAAAATTTCAACCCACCATATACATAGTTTACTTCGACCCGATACATAGTTCAATTGCATCATACACATAATTTATTTGGACCTTACATAGTTATTTGCACCCTACACATATTTTATACTCGTATCATGCACATTGTTTACTTGCGCCCACGACGTTTACTTGGATTCAACACATAATTTACTTGGACGCAACACATGGCTTACCATAAAATCTTACCCAAAATATGGGAGTAATAGACTTCAATTCCCCCACCACGAAAAAGCTTCACCCACCGCATCAAGTGAATTTAAACTATGGGAGAAAGGGGAAGGAGGGGAAACGGAGGGAGAGAGTGGAGATTTACCTGCACATGCTCTCGAATGTGGGGATGGATGACGACATAAACAAGGAGTAATGATGGCTTTTTGTTAGCTTTTTAATTTATAGAAAATAAGGGTTTATTAGGGGAGGGTGCCCAACCCAGTCTACACGTTCAAGAATTTACAAATGTGATTTGCAGATGGGGCAACTTTTTATGTGATTGTGTGCAAATGAATTATGTATCTGGCACAAGTGTAGTAAATGTGGAGTGCAAGTAATCGCACATTCGCAAATTTATAGTTGTGATTTATTAAGGGTGCAATTTTTTATGTGTGATTGAGTGCAAGTAAATTGTCTTTCCGATGCAAGTAAAATATATGTGGGGTGTAAGTATTTTTTTTACGCATCTCACTTACGCCACCACACGTGTTTCACTTGTATTAATCACATAATTTATTTACACCTTGTATCAATCACATAATTCATTGCGATCAAAATTTCGAGCACTATAAACTAAAGAAAATTTCATTAAAAGAAAAAATTGAAATATTGACATATTTTTATTTTAATAATTTTAATGAAAAACCTTAAAAAAGAAGTTTATATTTATGAGAAAATATTTTTTCATAATAAAAAACATTTTATTTATCAATATACTTATTTATTTAATAGAAAAATAGAAAATTACTTTGATAAAATAATTAAGTTAAGAAGGACAAAAAGATGACTTGATTTGTAGGAGAGAGATAGAGAGAGAAGTAAAGAAAAAGTCAAAGGGAGTTTACCAAGACACGTGAGTGAGACTGAGTATTGAATAGAGCTTAGGGGCAAGTTAGTCCTTTTCAATAAAAGATTCCATCAATTTGATATTTAAATTTTGATACATCTGGAGTCTGGACTGATATTAATGCTTGTAAACAAACACCTCTGATTTGATCTTTCTCCTAAAAAATAAGGTTAATCATGACCAATCAAATCTATCAATCCTCTTGAAGATGACCAGTTGGCCTCCTCCTTATGGTAGTTCATTGTTCACTCAATGGAAAATCCTCTTCGAATCTTGGTTACGACTGGAAAGTACTTGGTGCTCGGATTTCCAAAAGGCTAGTTGTTGGGGCGCACCCGAAACTATGCGATATGTTGTTGGATCTTATTTTGGTTGAGCCGATTTTAGGATGGATGGG
>BRYE01000015.1:17122138-17127138 GCA_030159115.1 Actinidia arguta var. hypoleuca | reverse complement strand
GCTATTTCCGAAAACTGGCCCTTCTGGCCCCTTCGACGGTCGAGTTAGACGTCTGAAAATTTAGAGAGAGAAATTGTATGTATGTTTCAATAGCAAGTTTTGCATGTACCTTAGTGAGAATAATAGTTCCCCTTTTTATTGCCTAACTCAGCGCGTGCCTTGACGCGCTAGCTGTCTTATCACCGGATAGAGTGTAGCTCGCGCGTGTACCTATACGCGCCGACCGCTGTGTCAGTGAGTAGGCAGTTGAACCAGTTATACCCCTATGGCGTGGCTAGTGGCTCATTATCAACTGCCGACGTCTCCATTCGAGTATGGAGACTGTCAGAAGGAACTCTAACGTGTAAGTCACCTTCTGTCTCCTGACATCCTTTGGGATTACTGCTGACCGTTGCCGCTCGTCCAAGCTTCCAGCGCGGTTATTGTTTCGAACTTGTTGAGCAGCGACATCTCGAAGGTAACGATGGTAGTGACTGCTCCGAGCTCCGGTGCAGAGGGTTTCCGAGCCGAGCATACTTTGTAGTGATAACTCGACGGATACCTCCGCCCTAACAGAGCCAGTGTTCAATAGTGTCCGCATCGAGCTTGGTGTATGAGACCACCGAGCTTACTTTATAGCGATAGCTCGGCGGAAATCCATGCCCTAGCAAGGCCAGATTACATCATGGTATAATTTGTCCTTTTACATTTATTAAGACAATATATTTATTTATATAAAATATCACAGCACGACATGACACAAGACACGGATAGGCAGGCCAATGGGCCATGTCGATTCTAAGTTTTTATTAAATGGGCACGGCACGACACAATTAAAAATAGGTACGACACAAAAATAAATGGACTGACACGACATGACTAGTTTGACACCTCTAGAGTTATATAACTGCTTTGTTTTCGTTGTTTCAGTGATTTTTTTTTTTTTTTTTATCAAAATTTTATATTTTTTTCACTTTTTTAATGAGAATGGTTTGAAAATATTAAAATTTTTAGCTAATTTGAAAAAAAATACTAAATACAAAAATAAATTATTTTTACTTATTTTTTAAGTAAAAAGTTTTTTTTTAGTTTTACTTACATTTTTCTCAAATTAAATGATAAGTTTTATATTTCTAAACTTCTTTCGAGAAACCAAAAAATTACAATTTTTTTGTTATCAAACTCACTAAATAGGGGGAAAAAATTCAAAACCTAAATTAGGGCAAAATATAAACTATCAATATCCATGTCATAGGGTCCTCCATTAGCTGAAATATTCTCTCAGTTGGGGCTAGTTTTTTTAAAATTTTAGTAGCTTTGGTTTTCAAGTTTTTCTTAATTGTTTTTACGGTTTGATAAAATTTTTATACTTTTTTAATTCGTCTCAACGAGGGACTTTTTTCATCTTTGAAAAAAAGTTCATTAAAACAAAAACAAAATTACTCAACAAGAATTGAAGTTGGTTTTAGAAAATGGACTTTCCTAATTTCACGTTCAATGCTGACTATTTGCAGAACTCTTGGATGTTGCTTGCTTCTACATAATGGTAGCAGAACTGACGTTGACATTCCCATGCTGTCGTGGCCTTTTTATGAAGCAATACCTTCTGTAGTTGTCATGTAATTGCTTTAGTTGATAGTTGCAACTTGCAACCTATTTTTAGAATGGATTGCCGCTTTTGAGTTTTCAAATTCTTCTTTGGGCTCCCTGTAAGAGTTATTCATTTTAGGCTCCTGTTTAACGTGTAATTTATTTTTCAGGGTAAAGTAAATCGGCAGCCATTGAAGCACTCCATGCCTATCCTGGTACCGTATAGTTACTTTCTCATTGCATATTGTTCTTCACATTGTGTCATGTTGTTCGGATTTGTTCTCCGTTTTATGCCTACCAGTTGCCACAGAATAAAACCAAATTCATAGGGACGATTCCTTAATATCATTGGAATAAAAGTTCATTTAGCACAAGTTGGTTAAGAAATACAAGAACGGAATAGCGTATGGATCTTCATAATTTTTAGCTGTGCTGGTCCTATTTTAAAGAAATGCTTCCACACATTAATGTATATGCATACGGACTAAGATTCTTATTAATTGACGGTTCCCAATCATTCTTTGGGGTTTGTCCTTAATTAGACACACTGCATTTGGAGATCTTTTTGCTACTTTTCTTACGTTTTTGTTTATCGACAAGTTCTTGAATGGATACGCCAATAGGCAATAACTTGTTTATTTGGCACTTCTGTTTTCATAATTGACATTTATTTTGCTCATCTACATATATAAGCACGTGTATATGTGTATTTATGTTGAGATACACACCAATAACCCTACTGAGCCAGATAATCTTCCTGCAATCTATTAGGCTGATCTTGCTTCACACTATCAGTCCCGAGCTATCTTCCCCATCACCAAAAGTTTTATGTATCTAAACTTACAGATCTTTCCTCTGCTGAACTTACTGCGAGGATCGATAACATCTAGGTGGTTTGCAAGTTGGAGGTGGGATCAATCCAGACAATGCTTTGAGTTATATAGAAGAAGGAGCCAGCCATGTTATTGTCACATCGGTATGTTTTTTGTTTTTACTTTAAGAATCACATCTAGATTTAACAATATATAGTTACGCATATATGTGTAATATATGTCAAGAACAGAGTGAGTAAGCGTTTGTAAAACAAGCACGTGTTTAATTCGTTTCCTTTTTCCTCTCTCTCTCTCACTCTCTCCCTACCGTACACAAGATCCTGAAGTATAAACCAAATGTCTGGTGAAACAGCTGCTTGCTGCATGCAAAGCAAGTTGGCTGATTCGTCAAGTTCTGAGGACATTTAGATGCGTAATTCAAATAGGGATTTATAGTCAAACGACTCAGGTTGGATATGTTCTCTTTGCTACTACTATGGTAATCTACTTGTTATTCACAATTTAAAGAGGCAGACAGAGAAGTGTTTTAGTTTCCTTGGCAGCATATAGCTTTGCTACTGTGCTATCGAGTTCTTTATGGGTGGGAACATATTGTAAAATGGTACAAATAACTGTGACCTGTATATAAACTCTATACGTGCAATAGAGGAAAGAAAACAAGAAGACATGAATACAAGGGGCAATACCATAACAAGAAGAAAGGACAATGGACCAAGGATCAAACAAATCAACCTCAACACTCGGAACCTATTCTAAGCCTACACTAAATACAATACATAGGAACAACAAACTAACTAAGCTAAAACTTAGCACTGTAGGAATGGGCTTACAGAAATCTGTATTTACCACTTCCTTTTCCCAATCCCGTTGGTGCATTTTTTCTTGGAGCAAATGAGATGCAAGCTTATTACTGCACAGTTTACTAATCAAAATCAATATTTTGAAATTGAGTTTCAATTACTCCGATTACAAGGGTTGTAATGGCCGTCAAGAAGTCATTCAATCCTCAAGCAGATATCCATAGATAGTTTATTCATGCGATTGTTTTTTAATCAAGTTTGGTGATGTTGAAATTATTATCAAGTGGCATATTCCTCAAATAGCAGATCCTCGAGCTTAAACCTCTTTGTTGAAAACCATTTTCTTTCTGTTGCAGTATGTGTTCAACAATGGCCAAATGGACCTTGAGAGGCTTATAAGAACTTGTTCATGTTGTTGGAAAGCAGAGACTTGTGTTGGATCTTAGTTGCAGAAAGAAGGTATGGAAACCATAGAATATGAATCATACTAAAGGTTTCAGAATTGGTGACTACTGTGTCTTGGTCCGTTCCTTGACATTTTCAACATTATTAGGCAAGATAAAGCTCATGCCAGCTTTTGAGGGGACAATACTATATTTTTTCAAATAATTTAGCTGAAACTTCGTTTTGCTTCGGGATTAGAGTAATGTTTTTGTCTGGATTGGAGCTAGAGCACGAATATGTGACATGAATTTATAATGCTCCAAGATATTTTTATGGGCTTCCTTGTGGTATGAAATCTTGTGCTATTCCTTCAAGATACATGAATGGGAATTCTGGTGAAAGCAAAGGGTTCTTAGATGGAATCAATACCATAAATGGCCATCATAATCAAGAACAAAGATGGAAAGGAAAATTGTCTGAAAGTTCACTCTTTTTTCTCCTACTAACTCTTCCATGTGATTATTTTGACATGCAGGAAGGAAGGTATGCAATTGTCACTGATAGGTGGCAAAAATTCACTGAAGTATTTCTTGATCATAAGATGCTTGATTTTCTTGCGATATATGCTGATGAGTTTCTTGTCCACGGCATTGATGTTGAAGACAAAAAGTAAGTCCAGCAACTGCCTTTTTGATGCAATCTTTTATATAATACTGCGTTATAATCCCTTACTTTTCAAGGTTTTTTCTAAATAATGGCCTTGTGGGTCTTTATACAACTTAACACATGTAAGACTTACTGATGCGATCCGAAACAAAATGAATGAATTAGAGAGAGAAAATCCCAATTCTGGGGATACAATGAGCAGTTGCTCAGCAAACAATCTTTAGAAAGTTTGGGAATCTTCTATAGTTAACCATCCACTTAGGTTTTGGATACAGCTATGGGGCTTGTCCTGGCAAGTATTTTGCACATTTTCTGATGTTTGAAGGGAAAGGTTATCTTGGGTAAGATGTTTGAAGAACAGGGAGGTTTTGTGGACACAAACAATGGCCTTACAAATTTACCTACGACTAGTCCTTGTAAATTTGACACAAGGTTTAACTGTAGCTTGTAGGTAAATATAGCAAATCATCCATCCATCCATCCATTGGAGCAGTGAATTTGGGGAAGCCTGTTAATTATAACAATTGCAGACGGTTTACCTATGTGATGGAGTAGTTTTAAGATGGCCATTTGGGAATGATTTGGTGTTTACGACATGCCCTTTCATTTTTATCAAGTAATCTGATTTTGGTTCCCTATTCTTTACAGGCTGGGAATTGATGAAAAGCTTGTGACATTGCTTGGCAGGCATTCACCTGTAAGTAACACAATTTTTTGTGTCTTTATGTCTCTACTTGTCCTGTGCTTC
>BRYE01000015.1:17089638-17097138 GCA_030159115.1 Actinidia arguta var. hypoleuca | reverse complement strand
AACACATCATCTAATAAATTCCACGTATCACATGTTATTTGGATCCATCAGATGGTGCGATTAATACCATCTTAGTGGGGTTGCCTTCTGTATTCATCATGTTGTATAATATAGCAATTTTTTATAAGTTTTAGGATTGTAGGTCCAAAAACAATTGGTTGAGCTAGCCAAGAAACAGTGCGGAAGTGACAAAGAAGCCCAAATCCCTGTCGGTACCTTCCCTGCCTGGAGACTGAGGCGAAACATGCGCAAGTATTATAGATACGTTGGGTCTCTCGCCGCACCTCCACGCAGGGAGAATGTCATCTTCAACATCTTTGCCAAGGTACTAGTTAATTTTCAATGCACAAGTCTCCCGTTTATTGTAGTTTTCCATATATATATATATATATATATATATATATATATATATATATATATATATATATGTGTGTGTGTGTGTCAGTTGGCGTATGCATAGACATATAGAATTTGATCTTGCGTATTGAAAAATGTTGGTGAGATCGATATCGAAACAACAAGTTGAGGCTCTGAAGGCTCCACCGTCATCGACATGCAAGAGCAACACCAGGTCCGTGCAGCCCTTGAACGGACGACAAGTTGAGTTGTTCAATGAGCTTAGCCAGAAATATGTTTTATAATTGTTATTGCGTCAGGTCATGACCTTTACATCGAGCTATAAGGAAAAATATTTATAAAAAAAAGTATGTGTTGCTTTGGGTGACAAGAATATGATCAATTTCAAATGTAATTCACCCAAAGCCTACAAGTATATAGTACATTCTTTTATACAAACTCTATGGAAAACTTGGTGCTTGTAAGGTTACGCTTCTGCAAGTTATACTACTTCTGGAAAAATTATTCTGTTGGTTATTATAAATATCAATCACTGAAAATTGTTTTTAGGTTTTGCAAAAAAGATTTAAGTTTGGATTAATAATTTTGTAGAAGAGAAGAAAAAAAATGAAAATAAAAATAAATAATTAGTGAATCCAACACTTTAGGTTTATTTTATTTTATTTTATTTTTTTAACTTTTCGTCTTGTTTTTCAAATTATTTCCTAAATCGTTAATCCATACACAACTTAAAGGTTGAAACTTGTGATTCTTACGATCATCTCTAGATTCACCAAATCTCTGTCTTTGTCATTATTTAACAAAAATGAGACCGAAACTAGTGTTACTGTTGGTTGGGAAAAAGTCTAGCCAAAGTTCAACGAAAGCGAGCCATACCACCACCACCACCACCACCACCACACCACACCACACCAGGCCCCACACCCGAAAATACAATTATGTTCCCCTCCTTCCCCCCCCCCCCCCCCCCCCCTCGTGTCCACCCCTCCTTTTTATTTTTATATTTTTTAATCAATTTTTTTTATCATATTGCCTCCACAGGGCCCACACCCACTGCTCTCTCTCTCTCTCTCTCACTCTAATTTTTTATTAATTTTTTCAGTTTTGTGTTTTTTTTAAAAAAAAATTATTAGTTTTTGTTTAGTTTTTTTTTTAATAACTTTAAAGTGGGGAGGTTTTGACGTGTGTCAAAATTTTTTTAAAAAAATTATTAAATAAATAAATAAAAACTAATAAAAAAAAGTACATAAAAATAAAAAAAGAATTATCCATTTTTTTAAAAAAAAAATAGTTCATTTATCAAATAAAATAATCTTTTTTTGTCTTTAGTAATTTTTTTTTAAAATTAGAATAATTTAAATTGATTAAAAAATAAATAAAATTAATAAACAAAACTATATAAAAAAGAGAATGAATTGAACAAAAAAAACGCAGTTGAAAAAAAAAGTTAATTGAAAAGAAAAAAAAACACAGTATAAAAAAAAAAATTAATTTTGCTTGGGAGAGAAGGGTGGAAAAACATTGAAGGGGAAGGGGTATAAGAGGAGGGGGACGTAGCAATTTACTTTTGTAAAACAAACTTGTCATATTATCATCAATGTTTTGGATATCTAATAGTACTTTTGATCTACAAGTAAAAAAGAAAGAATGGTTGTGGCAAAATCACATTGAAGGTAAAACATTCTAATCAATGTTTAAAAGGACTTAATTTTTTTTTTTTCTCTTTTTGAAAAATTACAAAGCAGACCTTTTATGTAAGTGCAAAATTCGGTTTCTTTTCATAATACGGTATTTGACTTACTGGACCAACTAGTCCAAATGATCAATCCCATCATCTACAAGCGAAAATTCATTTAAAGTTGAGATAAAACCTAGTATGGACTGAAATAATATTATTTACCCCATTGGCTTAATGCATACGCAATTTATATCATTACCATTAGAAAATATACAAAAAAGCCCCCGTAATTTTAGATTAACGAAAGTTCAAAAAAGATTTTTTTTTTACCCTCATTTACATATCTCTAACTCCATTAACGAAAGTTCAAAAAAATATTGCACAATTTCTTAGTCATATGGTTACAAAAATTTTGTCATAGCACGTAAACTGTAGTTTCAATAAATTAAATATTAATTAAAATTATTTTTTCAATAATACTCAAATCAAAAGCCAATAAAAACTTAAATAATGAAATAAAAAAAGTTAATTGTTTCATTGCAATTGGAATCAATCCAAAACTGTATATTCAAGACAACATCAATCTTGTGTACAAATCATGTTCTTCAGAGAGAGATGACAAAAGGGGAAAAAAAAAAATTTTCTTCCATTATTGTAAAACAAAAATCACACTTTAGACTCATCCATGAAAAAGAAAATAACATTCACACTCAATTTTTGCATAAATGCTTTTTCTTTTTGTAGTTTTTGTTTTCATTAGACAAATTGGAAAACAGTCTTTTTGCCAAATAAAAAACAGAAAATAGGTGTATTTGTTGTATATAAGTAGTGTGTGAAAATCGGAAAAACCAAAACGAAAAAAATGAAAAGTGAAAACCATTTTTTACCCTTCGTAAATCCAAGAATAATTGCCACATCATGCAAACCCCAAAAATATAGAAAATATTAAGTTTATAACGTCCATTTACACATCCGTATATAACAACGTCAAAACGACATCATTTTATATTTATAACACTAAAATAATATCATTTTATTTATAAACGATTATAAATGAATTGTTATAACTGTAAGATTACCCAAAAATATCACCTACAACCAGATTTAGAGAGTGAAAGCGCGCAATCCCATTAGACCGCAATCAAAAAATCAACTTCTTCGTTACCAGACCAATAATCTTATGCCACGTCATCCGCCGCCCACGACCTCCGACCGGACACGAACCGCTTCATCCCGCCCAAACCGGGCGGCTCGGCATTAGAATCCGGTTCAATATTCGCCTGAAACTCGCGCGAAACCGGAAACTCGCGCGCACTACTCCTCCTCGGCGGCGATTCCACTGGCGGTATATTGTTGGTCGTAATTGACAATTTTGCCCTTCGATTGGACCGGAGACAAAGAAATCGTCCGCAGATACCGATACTCCGGCGTCCGGTTCTGGCTATCTCGACCGGTTTAAGCGTATCCGTCGCCGATCCTGACGATTTTCGGCAACCGCGCTTCGATCTCACCCTTCCCATGCACGAAACCTTCGGTGAGGACGGTTCCGCAACCGATTTTCCGACAGACGAGTTCCGCTTCGGGAAAAGCCGAATATTCGGCGGCTTATTTCTTCGCTTCGTCGTATCGACGTAACTCGCCTTCTGCGTCTTCGGGAGTCCAATAATCGCCGCTTTCGACTTCAGATTCCCTGAAAACCTCTGCGAATTAGAGTTCTGATTCGAATTCGAGTTATTTGAATTCGGATGCGAAATCGGTTTCGTCGATTCTTTGCGCTCGTAGCACGCGTTGCGATCGAACCAGTCGTACTCGGCGTCTTGGGACAGCCAGAACGATTCCGGAGGGAAATCCGCCGACGGATCCGGCTGTTCCTCAGCCGTCGCCGGAGGCTGTTCGGCGTCGCCGTCTGACAGTGTCTCGCAGGCGATTTTGCGATCGCTTCCTCCGGCGCAGGCTGAGACGAGATCGACCTGTGGCATTCTGATCGAATTGTAGAGAGAGAGAAGGAGATGTAGATTTTGAAGTAAATGGAAAGAAATATATGCGAAGATATGCGTATTTTTTTAGGGGTGTTTCAACTTCTTGACCGTTCCCGTCCCGTTTCGTTACGTACGCACTCCTATGGTCTAGAGAGAGAGAGTTTCACCGGAAGAAAACGAAAGCAAAGTTCCAGAACGTTGAATTACTTTTTAGGGTAAACTACAAAAATCTCCCCTCAGTATCTACAAATACCAATAAATACTGGACGTTTGAGAAATTACAATGTGCCCCTGAGATTAATAGTACCAAAACAATTTGCTCCAACCGTGGAGTCCCTCTTATGTGTTTTAGACAGAACATTGCTGAACTCAGGGAGCTTCAAAATTCAAACCAACCTGGCCTCAGCAAACCCCCAAAAAATATGTTTTTCTTTATTATAGTTTGACCCCAAAACAAAATTATGATTAAAGACAAAACTAGATTGAGATTTTCCTGCACACCCCACATTCACCACCACCATCCCCATCCCCATCCCCATCTATTGCAGCCCTTCCCCGGTCCCCCCGACACCGGTAGCCCCTCAACCACATTTTTCGATCACCCAAGCCCCCTCCCCCACCGCCAGCACTCTTACGTCATCCATCAATTCCACCTCCTCTAGCCGCTTACACTACCTACCACTACAGAGAGAGAGAGAGAGAGAGAGAGAGGTGAAACTGTTCAAGGGTGGCACAAACAGTGGATGTAGACGGATGGTGGCAGTGGTAGTGAGTGAGGTGATTGAATCAACACTCAAAAGGTGACGATGGTTGGGTTTGTGGATGGAATGGCTGCAGTGGTGTCTGTTAATATTAGAGAAGGGCAAACTAGAAGGGATTATATATCCAATTTAGTGGTCTCCACCAGTCCAAACATTCATTTTTTTCCCCTTTCATTTCATTTGCTTACCTGAGGAGGGACCGTTTTGTCCTTTATGTTAACATCAAATACTGACAAAGGGCAATTTGTAATTTTCATGAATGTGAAGTGTTTGATTGTATTTGACCGATACAGCAAATTAAACTCGAGTTGACAGTTTGCCGTTTACTTTATAGGATGATGACGAACCCAATTGCGTTTGTGTACGTAAATGCCAAATCTAGCAAGTAACAAATTAACTATTTTCACTTTCAGCAAAAGAAATCAAAAGTTTCTAAAAAAGAAAACGTTTTATGAGAGAGATTCTAAATTCTTATGCTATTGAGAAATTAAAAAAAAAATAGAAAAGTCGTACGATTAAATTAAATTAATATTTTAAGTCATTCAAAAAGTAAAAAATAAAAAATAAATGAACAAAATAGGACAGTGGGAGTATGATATGTAATATTTAGCTAGCTTATTCGGTGAAGACTCCTGAGATTCTGTAGGGTTATGTGTTGAAGGAATGGAGGGGAGAAAATCGAAGATAAATACATATGGTTGTTAGAGAAGGCTATTGAAAGTTATTGGTTGCTGTATCCAAATTGTAACACAGAAACAATGAATTCGGCCGCATGAGTTGTTTTCTGAAAAATGGCTCTCTAACGGTCAAGTTAAAGGACCAGTAGATACAAAGAGTAGTAGAGAGAGTTTATGGCTAGAGTTAGCTGAAATTACATATCTTTGAGAGAATAAGGGTTGGTCTTATATAGTACAGTTCGGTGTGTGCCTGAACGTGCCAATTGTCTTGTCACTGGACAGACTGTAGCCTGACGCGTGCCTGAACACCTTGATTGTTGTGTTAGTGAGTCGGCGGCTGACTTAATCATGCCCCTAAAGCATGACTGATACCTAGCTTGTCACATCGCTCGGTGTTAGAATCCGAGCGTGCAGGTGTCAGAAGAAACTTTACAATGAAATTACCCTCTGCCCGGGTCGTATCCTTGGGATCTCTACCGACCGTTATTTCTCGACTGATCTCCAATGTAGGGACTACGCCTGAGCTTGCTGAATAGCAACAGCTCGATAACGGTGTTTGCCCTAGCTTGGTCAGCTCTGGTACTTTTCCTTTTTTTATTTTTTTCTCATTTTACCGTATTTAATTTTCCTTTTTTTAAGTTAGTAAAACATAATAATTTTCAAGGTAGTTGGCCCAAAATTTCTCATATTAGTTTCATTCTAATATAAAGATAAATTAAAATATGCTTAAAGCTAAAGTCTCTAGAGGTTAATTGTTTTCCACGAAACATAAATGAACTCAAACAACATTTAGGAATCCTAGCTTTAAACATCTTTTAAGTTATATTTATGCTAAAATGAAACTGTTATGAAGAATTTTTTACCAAGGACCACATAATATTCTTACTCTAGTTCTCAAAAATTATTTGGAAAATTATAAAAAAGACCACAAGGTTTGACTTCAGTAATAAATTAAACCATGTAGGCTCAATTGTAACAAATTAAACACTTGAATTTTGATTTAATTATAATTAAAATCCTCCATCAGTTTTTATTTTATTTGGGTTGACGGAATCAACTAATTATTGCCAAAAAATTGAGAAAATGATGGATTTAAACGTTATCACCCTTTAATCGATGCCATTAATGCTCATTTTCAAGTAAAATTCTAAAAAATAGATTGAACATTTAACTTGAAGTTGAACCCTAATTGCATCGAATTTAACTAAAAATGAGCCTTAATTGCATCGATAAAGACTTTTAAAGGGTAGTAACTTTGAAAGAATATTATTTTCCCAATTTTTTTAGTAAGAATCAGTTATTTTTGTTAATTCTAATGACACAAAGACTGACGGAGTATATTAATTGCGACCAGATCAAAACTCTAAAATTTAATTTATTACAATTGAAACTATAGAGTTTAATTTGTTATTAAGATCAAACCTTGAGTGTGTTTTTTTCCTTTCATTTTCACAAATTATTTTTAGGACAAGTTGGATGGTACCTTGTGGGTAATATGAGTTACATATCCAAATAAATAAAAAGCAAACAAACAACCTCCCTCTTATGTATTTGATTAGAGTAATCCTTTTCAAATCAAAACAGAAATAAAATTTTGCTAGTAGCTAGAGCTAATTTTATTGATCATGGACTGAGTTCTGCGGAAGACCTCGGATTGGTAGATCAGGCCCATAATATGTGGTACCAATAAAATTATTGCGATGGTGATACCACGTGATCAATAATATGTGGGCATCACCATCTAATGACAAATTGCCATGCAAGTATAATTAACTCCACCATGCAAATATGGGATTTGGTGAATTTTCAAAATCGAAAGTTAACAAGTTTTACCATCTCCTGTAGGTTTATTATTAATTGGTGAGGTACCATGTACCAATGATATGACATGATATCATTGTTGCACCTTCACATCGCCTTCTTAATTCCAATCTTTAGCATGTTATAGTATCAAAATGTTATAATTTAAAATACTTACTGGGCGAGGGCGAGGGCACATAAGGCCCAATGTGAGTCCTGGCCCCCTTGAGATTTTAAAAAGTTCACTT
>BRYE01000015.1:17072138-17074638 GCA_030159115.1 Actinidia arguta var. hypoleuca | reverse complement strand
TTTCGTCTTTAGTGAATTTTTTTTATTTTTTGATCACAACTTTATACTTTTCCGCTTCCTTTTGATGACAGGAGTCAAAAAATATAAAATTTTCACATAATTTGGAAAAAAGTTTACCATAGACAAAAATAAACCATTTTTACTTGAAAAAACAACGTAAAAGTAAGCTTGTGTATGAATAAAACTAAGTAAAAAACTCAAGCAACTATATTAATATTTGTGTTTGTATGTGAATATATAAGCTTCTTTACTTGTTAAAGAATTTTTTTTGACAAGATTTCAGTCAAGAGAGGGAATCAATCTCTCTAAAAAAAATGAGATAAGAATGTCTATTCACGACTGTGTTAATACACCAAAATTATTTACTCTCTCTTCAATCAAACAATAATTATGTACACATTTACGAAGAAATTAGGTTTTCCTACAAGTGGAAAAAGATTGTTTTCTATAATAAAGAGAAAAAGGGGCTAATATTGGTAGGAGTTATGAACAATTCATTTTACCAAACAAAAGAATAAAGGATGCATAACAATGGCTATAGAGTTCACAAGTACAAAAGGTTTGATCTTATCATAGATCCCTTTATATATTGAGAGAGAGAGAGAGTTACAAGTGATTGATCAACCAAAATATGAGGAAACCATGATTTAATTAACTAAATTACTCTATAGATTTTAATTATTATATATTTTGTGTAGGAAAATAGATTTGCAATAATGTTGGTGAAATCCATTTTTTAGATATATTCCATTCTCCATTTCTTTTACCTCCGCAAATTCAAGATCCAAACATAACATTAAAGTCTCGTTTGGGATATTTTTTTTGTTTATATAATTATTTTGGTTTCAAGTTTTTTTGTCTTTAATGAATTTTTTTTATCTTTGATCAAAATTTTATATTTTTTTGGTGCCTCTTAACAAAAGGAGTCTAAAAATATAAAAATTTCCATCTCTTTTAGAAAAAAAGTTCACTAAAGACAATTTAATGCATAAAAATAGTTGTTTTCGTCTTTAGTGAACTTCTTTCCAAATTAGATAAAAATTTGTATATTTTTGAGAAATTATCTTGTCAGTAGGGACCGAAAAACTATAAATTCTCATCGAACTGTGAAAAAAAATCACTAAAACAAAAAAATTTAAAACCCAAAATAGCTATATATACCCCAAATGGTGCCTAAGGTTACCAAAAAAATCAATTATCCATGATCAAGAAAAATAAAAATGAAAAACAAATTCCCGGCTAAAAATGTTGTTCTTTCTTGTTAAATCATTGTTAGTACAATGTTCCATCATCCCCAAACATGGATAGGTTAGATCACAAGAAAATGTACCTGAATCTCTTTTGTGGCAACCACTTGGGACGACACCGGATCGACCTCGAAATTCGTGTTCAGGCCCGGATTCAATTCCTTGTCCACGTCGACTGCTGGAAATGTTTGATCGGAGTCGGAGCCTTGTGGAATTCTATTAGTTTCCTCCATATTTTTCTTGGAAAATCTTTTCTTCTTGAGTGTGTTGTTTATCCATCTGCCCCTTTTTTCTCTTGTTATTTTGAAGAGAGAGAAATCAGTGGACAAAAGAGATCTATATAACTTCTCCACGTGTCAGTGTTTCCATGGAATTTACAGAATTTAGTGGATAAACGATAATCTCTCTTCTAATTAGTTAAAATAGTGAATCCACTGCCTTAAATGACACGATTATTTTCGAATTCTCAGGTGTTTGGATGAAACAAAGATGGCTAATTTTTCCAATTGCCCGGAAAAAGCTGTTGGGATTAACTAACTTTGCATGTCAAAATGACCAAATTACCCTTTCATAGTCAACTTGCACCAAATCATTAAAAAATAGGTTGTATTGCCATATTGAAGCTGCTTTTCTCCATTAATTTTCTATGTCATCTAAATTTACAAAGAGGGAAACTTATGCGGTTCACATTCATTACTTCTTTTAGAAGTGCGAACACAAAAAAACACAACTTTTGTGGAAGAAGTTACTTCTAGCTTTTATTTTTTCACAATTATTCAACACCTTTCCAATTAGGGTTACCTCTTTCGTGTATTTATAACTTTCTTAACCTTCTTAGGTTAGAAACCTTTTCGACTAGAAAATCCTAAAAGAACTTGAAAATCAAACTAGCACATTATGCAAAATTCAATATTGTCTGACATATGATTATATGTGTCATTGATGCTTTCATATGTGGTCCCTCTTCCTAGGTAATTTTTCATTAGAAACCCCTCCCAATCATTGCATCCATTGACATAAAAAAAAGAAAATATTAATTACAAGCTCTTATTGTTTAAATGAGAAATGCGGTCGATTATATATAGAAAAGTATAAAAAATATATAAAAATATATTAAAAAGTGTAAAATGTATATCAAAAATTAATTTTTTTATTATTTTGTACTCCTTAACAACCGTCTTTAAAACGGTCGATAGCAAGACACTTGTTCAATTACTATAAAGATATCAATTTGAGAATTTCCTCTCTTTGGA
>BRYE01000015.1:17044638-17049638 GCA_030159115.1 Actinidia arguta var. hypoleuca | reverse complement strand
CAATCCATGTCCTTCTTTAATTGTCGTGAGGGTCATTTCCTTGTTCTCCATTTCAACAGGATTCCTTCAAAGTTGCCACTTGTTAGCCATCACCATTCAGTACTATCCCCTATTTAAGTATTGGTATTTATAATCTGGTGTTGCCCTTTGTTAAGGTTTATTGGAGTTCGGATCCTCATAAATGTGGGTAAGATAAAGTGATCTTGAAGTATACAAATGATGTCATTTTATTAACAAATAAAACAACGTCGTTTTATTTTTAACACCAAAACGACGTCGTTTTGGTGTTAATATGAAGTGTATGACTTTAGGACCACTTTACCCATCCGAATCCGATTTATTGTACTCCTATAAATGTGTCACCTAAATATTGGATGGTTTATATGAAGTGTACCCAATAACTACATTTGGTTTTTTATTTCTGCAAGTTATCATGAAAATTTACAAGAAAAAATGCTATAAATCCTACAAGAAAAAAAATTCTCTTAAGGAACATAAATAGAAATTCTTAATTGTATATGTATTTTATAGAAATGTACAATTAAAATAGAAATGTACGATTTTAATTTTTTTCTTAATTTTTCAGTCATTCAGAAACTTTTTAATTTCAAGTGGGATTAAATTATTTTAGGTCTCACATTGGCTCCTCATTTATAATTTAACAATCAACCCCTTAAAGTTACTGTCAGATTGCAATATTAGCTTTTGGAAAGTTATCATATGCTTTTAGAAAAATAAAATAAGAGAAGGCTCCGTTGGCGTAGTTAATTTAACTTTATTAGTTTTTGAATTTTCTCGCCTTTAATGAATTTTTTGACTATTTAATCATAATTTTATACTTTTTAATTTTTCACGAGAGGAATATAAATCTTTTGTTTTTAGTAGACTTTTTCAAATTATATCAAAATATTTTAATTTTTCATGTTCCTCTCATTAAGAAAAACCAAAAAAAATTATAAAAATATTATCAAAAAAAAACAAAGTTCATTAAACACGAAAAACTCACAAACTAAAACAACTAATTTAGCTAAGCTTGAAATAGGGCAAAAAAAACCCCTAACCTAGTGGGAATATGGGGATATATTCAAACATTCTACCTTCAAGTTTTCATTTGTCTAGGTGATAAGAAATGGACATGTAGTGCTCATGTGAAAATCTTTAGGAAAGCAAATGGACAATTTTTTGTTAGAAAAATATTATTTCACTATAATTTTGTATACATGAATTAGCTTCAGAATGATGTGACAGTAATAATTTTAAAATTAAAACCAGAACAATGAGTGTTTTTTTCTTGAAATAAGAGGTCCATAAATGGCCACAACATTTTATTTAAAAATTTTGTATGTACTTTGTCTTTATATATTATTATTTTTTTTATGTTAAATCATGTATAGAAACAGGAAAGTTGACATTGCAACTTAACGGAAAATAAAGATTGACCATCACATGCACTTGAACAAAAATGAAATAGAGGATTGAGGTGCTAGAAGGGATGGGCCCCAAGCGGCAGCAATTGGAAGCGATCCTCGCCTCAAAGTTTTTTTAAAAATTCAGTTTTATAATAGCATTAGTTGAAAATATTTTTAAATTACGTGGTATCGTCACCTCAAGATTTGAAAGTAGTAAATTAAGTATTTCATGATTATGTTATGAATTGAGTATTTTGTGTGTATATTCGTCTTTCCAAAATTAAAATCATGCATATATCCTTAGTACCATTTAAGTGAGGGAGAGAGATGAAGGAAATCCATCAATCCTTTTCTTTTCTAATATTTAGCTATATTTGAGGACCAAACACCACCTTAAAGTGTGTCATGATGACAAACACAACAATAAGCACGCTATAATTGATTATAGTATGTTTATAATGTTGTGGTATTTGTATATCTTCATTATGTAATACAACCCTTTTGGGTAGTTTGTTTATTATATGTACACTCAAATCTTACTTTAACTTCATTGGCATTAGTGGTTATGATTGTATGGTTGCATATCAAGGAAAGTTGAGTGGAGCTACATAAGAGCATCTCCAATCATGCTCTATATTGTGAGATGTTTAATTTGAATTTCTTTAAAAACTATTATTAGGACATTTTATGTAAGCGGAGTGGTCGAGATGGATAGACTGAGATCTTGGAGTCCGTGTGAAGTTGAGTGTTGTAATTTTTATTATTTTTAATGAATTTTATTTTATATAAGCATAGGGGTCGAGACTCATAGATTGAGATTTAGAATAGAAGAAAAATTAAACGTTGTAATCCTTATTATTTTATGTAAGCATAGGTGTCAAGACAGATAGGCTAAGATCTTGTGTTCTCTTATTATGTCATTGTTTCTGGTTTTTTTTTTTATTGTTTTTTCATAAATCGATAGATCTTATTATCACATAAGATTCTATATTCCATTTTAGAGATCTTATAGACCCTTTTCTATTAATTTTAGATAAATATGTACAATTTTCAAATTATAAATCTAATTTTTTTATAAAAGTGGTAATTATATTTTTAACGAAAATTTTAAAATGAGACCAACATAATATTACATGTATCTAGTAAGTATTTAAAAAAATTATAATTTAAATTTTTAGAGGAAAATTTGTTTAATAATTGAACTTTGAAGAAATGAAGGCAGATTTCGAAGGGAAAGTGGGAAAATGATTAAATACTATTTTAAAAAAATAATAATAATTTAAATTTTTAGATAAAAATTTGTTTTAGAATTGAACTTTGAAGAAATGAAGGCAAATTCCGAAGGGAATGTAGGAGGAGGATTAATTATTTTTTAAATAAAAATGGAAACTTAGGTTAGAACTATAATCGATAATAAAACTCTTTATATATACTTTTTAAATTAAAAATAATATATCAAGTCTTTAAAATAGATATCTAGAGAAGACTTGAATTGTATATATATATACTCTCATATTCTTAAGCCTAGCCCTAGCTTCCTATAACACTAGTGTGGATAAATCTAACTAACCATATCCTTCTAAAAATATTCATTAGGACAAGTCACCTATCAATTTTTTTTTTAGAAAAAATAAATTTGAAAATTGGATTCATTATTATAGAACTTGAACATCATATCATATTAGTGCTTTAAGTAAGATTATTATGTTTATCTGTTTTAATTTGGATTTCATAATTTCTTTATGGTATAGAGTTCACATCATTTAACTTAAATATCTGGCAGAACTACTAATAAATTCCAATCATTTATTTTGGATGATTTGCATCATAAGCGTAGACCTGACATGGGTCCAACTTGGGAGCACTACATGAGTACAGTGTTTTGGGGCACTATGTGAATGTTTGGTATAGCTGAACTTATGTCAAAAGTGATTATTCAAAAACAGAAATTGACAAAACATCAAAATCAAGCTTTTAAAAATCAATTTTTTTTTAACTTTTTAAAATTGCTTTTGACCGATAATTAAGTAAAAAACACTTCGACACAACTTTCAAAAGCTTTCAAGAAGTACCAAACATAGACTCCAAATCCAGCTTTCTTCCTTTAGATATCATGTTTCCTTGAAATTTTTCTATATATATTAATGAAATCCAAACAAGTATAAGGAGAGACTAGTTTATATAATAGTGGTGCTAAGAATACTCCATAAATTACAGTTATTTTCATAAACAGATAGAGATTTGAACCATAAATAATGCAAGAGTTGTGGCCAATGGGCTAAATTTAGTAAGCATATATAATTGCTTCCATTATTAGAAGAGACTAATTTATAAAACAAGTAGGATTAATTATTTCCTAAAGCTATGATGATTGCTTATACTGCTTGTAGTTTACATTTCCACCACTCACTAATGGGAACAAACAAAGTAGCACTCACAGTCAAAGTTAGGAGTTGAGGGAGTAATAATACATAAACCGAAAATTTATGCATAATTTTTGTATAGAATAATGTGACAGAATATCAATTTTTAACAAAACACACAAAAATATATTTTTTATTTACCAAAATGCGATCACCACATCGTCTTACTTTTTACTAGTGTTGGAGAAATGTTTCATCCTTTTACTTTACATCCCTAATTCTATGTTAACAACCCTAAACTATAACAAAGCATGCTAATTTAGAAAGCTTGCATAGAAGGCCTTCTAGATCCACCAACCTTTACTTACCATAGTGGGCTATGTAATGAACACAAGAAATTATGAACACTTTGATATATCAATATGTAATCATTACATAGAAAAATGAGAAAATATACCTTTTCTTTAAAACAGTGGTGAATCAAAAAATAATAATAATAAATCTAGGAGGGGCAAAATAGCTTGAACCAAAATTAGGGCAATCCCTTAATTAATAAATGTGATAGTGATTATAGCCCACATACAATCAATTTAGGCATATATCAAAGTATAATTATGTTAAACACATTATGTACGATCAAAATAAATGATGGAGCTATAAAGCTCTTAGTGAATAGAACGGTGTAGAAGACAAAAAAAGAGAGACTAAGAGACTAGTAAAACTTAAAACGTGCAAATTGCAAAGTTTTAATGAAAAATTAAAACAAAAAGAAGAGGAGGTATAAAAGATTTACGGCATATAAGAAATTTTGGAATGAAACATTGAGAACGTATATATCAAATATTAAAATTATAGATTGTCAAAACTTGAGAAGGGGCACATGTCCCTCTTGAGCTTTTCTTGGCTCCGAAATTGTATGAAAATTTTCAAGTACCGAGTCTCTAAAATAAGCTTTCACATGCAGCTTAATTGCACATGGAGGTTGATTGATGAAATAAAGAAAGGAAAGAGACATGAGGAAGAGACTTGACCCGCAAAACTTATGTATGATATAAATGTTACAAAATTAGAGATATCTAGTCAGAACCACTTGGTAGTAGAGGTTTATAGAATTTTGAAGGTATGGGACATGAAGTTTATGACCTCCTTGGATCACCAAAGTGAGTAGGAGGGGAATAGGGGAAGGAGGAATCAGGGCGGAATCAGAATTTTTATGTAACAAGTGCAA
>BRYE01000015.1:17022138-17024638 GCA_030159115.1 Actinidia arguta var. hypoleuca | reverse complement strand
CCAACACCACAAGCACGACTCGCTTTCATCCTCTAGCACATCAGCATCCACATTGGGCACGCCATACAGTGATCTCTGCCCAATGAAAAGCACAGAGCTCTTCACAGAAGTAACAGTGATACCACTCTCTTTCTCCTTCGTCTTCTCGTAAATCTCACCAACCAGTTTCGAAAGCGAGAGATTGCTCTCTTCAAGCAAGCACGCAATGGCCGAATTGTTCGATCCATTATCGCCCAAATTTAAATTCACTTTCTCATCTAAAACCTCTACGTAGTACTTGAACAATCCCTCGAGCTCTTCGCGCAAGGCATTGATTCGAACTCCTCTCTCTTCTGTGGTCAATGAATCAACCACTGAAGCTCTCTTCCTCTTCAGAGACTTTATCGCACTCTGGTTTTTATCCGTATCGTTTGTTTTGGGTTTTTTTGTTTTTGGTTCATCGACTTCCATGACCATTGGTTCCTCCATTGATTCCGAACTCTCGAAACTAACACAAATCAATGAGTAAAACCCTAGAACAAAACCAACTCTAGCAATGCCACTCGGATCCAAATCAAGGGTTCCCAAGAAAATCAACCGTAGATGAAAACCCCAGAAGTTTCAGAGATTTTTCTGAAAAAAGCAACCGTCGGAGAAATGACCCTCTGATCCAAATCAATTCAAGATTTTCCAGAGAAAATCAACTAATCGATTTTCCCAGAAAAACACAAAGCCAAAAAAAGATCTAAATCGAAACAAATGAGAAAGACCCAGAAGATTGAAATCCTTCTAAAAGATTTTGGTTCACTTCGAATTTCTTCTAGGAAATGAATTGAAGGAAATGAGAGAGACCCAGAAGATTGAAAACTCACCAAACCACTCTTTCTGTTCTCAATTTGGTTTTTTAGAGTTTAGATTCAGAATTTCTTTTCAAATATTTCTAGGGCTTCTTGTAAATTGGGTTTTCAGAAATCAATTAAGGGAGAGTTTTTCCCGCCAAGGGAAAAGCATTGGGGGAAAATCTTTGGCTCTTCCAATTCCAACTCGTATTTTTTCGCGCCAAATATTGATTTTGCGCCATTTTTTCAATCTTTGCAAATCGGAATCCGTTAGTTTGGGCCGGGTGTGGGGCGAATAGTTAAAGCTCCACCTAGGGTTAAGTTCGGCCTGATAGAGTTGCAGCCCTATTCTATCCCCTTGGTTTTGCACATGGAAACATTTCGAGTATCATTTTCATATCATATTATTTTTTAGAAAGAATATTTTTTTAGAATTTAAAAACATATTTTTAATGCTATTTGAGAAATGAGTTATTTTCTAAAAATATCAAAAAATAAGTATAGAAAACTGTTAACTAACCAAAAATTTGAGATTATTCTAAAGACAACAAACAAATAGAAATGTACATCTTACTATAGCTACAAATGAGACGAGTAATTGGTTGTTCAAGTATTATTAAAAATAGGTTTTATTCAAAATTTATTTGTTTCTTGAGTAGAACTCAAACAATTTTAATTGAATACGTATTGAGTAGTTTATTTTTCTTTTGTCCTTCGTATAGTCATATAATGAATTTATTCAAAAAGCTTATCAAAGATTTAGTCGAATAGCTAAGACTGTGTTTGAATAAATGATTTAGTGAGAAAAAGAAATGAAAAGGTAGAAAATCGGTCTTGAACTAGTGAATCTTCCAATCTTTAAGGTTGTGTTTGGATTTCAATTTTTGTGAGAAAAAAAAATTAAAATGAAAAAATTAGATGATTCAACCATTTAAAACCATTGTATCGTCTACTTTTTATATTTTAGTTTTTTCCTTCACCAAATCTGGAATCCAAATACAACCTAAGGATCGTGTGAGGAAAAATGAAATGAAAATAAAAATGTTAGAAGATTTAACCGTTCAAAATCATTGGATCCTCTACATTTTTTTTTTTTTTTCCCTCACTAGATGTTTGATCCAAACACAGACTTAGAGATC
Organism: Actinidia arguta var. hypoleuca; assembly: GCA_030159115.1. Classification (NCBI taxonomy): domain Eukaryota; kingdom Viridiplantae; phylum Streptophyta; class Magnoliopsida; order Ericales; family Actinidiaceae; genus Actinidia; species Actinidia arguta. Next base: position 17,022,681 of record BRYE01000015.1, on the reverse strand, counting down.
AAATGCTAATTGCACTTCTTCAAATAGGTGGAGTCTGGAGATAGCTCCAATTTCAAAGGGTTTGGTCTGGAAAGTAAAATAGACATTCCAAATTGTCAGCCTTACTAATCTTAGCACATTTACTATGTTGGATTTTGAATATAAATAAATAAGAAACAAATAAGACATGAAAATGCTATTTTCTCTGTTTTTTAGTTGGGTCAGAAAAAATTAAAAGAAAGGTATCTATTGGAGAAGCTGGAAAAAGCTGTGTATTCCAAAAAAAATTGAGGTTCTTTTTTTTAAGGACTTGGGTGTTTTTAATCGAGCCTTACTTGCTAAATTAGTTTGGAGGTCGTTTTCCGAACCTGACTCCCTTCTCAGTATGGTGTTGTTTGCCAAATATCTATAACACAAGCCAAAAATGTTTTCGAATTTTCAAAACTATCTACGGTTGAAATTTAAAGTATTTGTTGCAAGAGCGGAGGTACGTGTAAGGGTGTGAGATCATGTCAATAACCCCCACTTGAAAAAAAAATTACACTATCGCTCAAATGAAAAAAA
>BRYE01000015.1:16977138-16982138 GCA_030159115.1 Actinidia arguta var. hypoleuca | reverse complement strand
AAGACGACATTCTCTTTCAATACCATTTTTACACCGTGCATCAAGGTAGAACAATTTGATTATTTCTTTGCACCATGTAATTTCTCTTCACTTAACTTTATTTGGGGCTATAATCTTAGTTAATCTCACCTTCCCAAAGCATGGTACATGTGAGGTATATGGTAGAGTTGTCAATCTCATGTCCTATACATATTGTATCGGTAAATTTCACTGACACTCTTTAGATTAATTTGAAATCACACTGTATCTCTAGTTAGCTAACGTTGTTTAACTTAATGGTAGAGTTATTATAATATGTTTGTATTATTATTAAATTTTCAGGAGAATGAGAGAATAAAAAAAGGGAGCCCAGTCACTACCTTTCTCACCTTCCAACCACCTCCATTTTCCATTGGTTACAATGGTAGTAGACGTTTTGGATTCAAGTGAAATGGTAGAGGTTGTGGTAGCAATGAGTTTCAATAGTGATGGAAATGATTCAAGTGGAGTGATGGAGGTTTTTTCAGAGAGAGAAGGGTAAAAGCCAAAATAGGCATTTAGGCCCCGATTGGGGTAAGTTTTTGGGCTAAGAAATCTTGATTTTTTAGGTGTATTTGGCTTAAGTTTATTTGGTAGAGTGTATGAGAGTTTTCTTTTTTGTTATTTTTCTTACCCCAAATGAGGCCTTAGTTAGATATGTTTTGCTGACATCAGCAATTTATGGTATGCCAGTCATCGGTCAAGTAATAATTGGATTGGATTAAATTGCTTCATAAAAGTGTAAAACAAGGGATTACAATGTGATTTCAAAGAGTAAAGAGGGTGACGGTGTGATTTAAATAGAATTCAGGACGGTTCAGTAAACTTTACCCATGTTTATAAGTTGTCTCGTGTTTCTTTCTCACCCAATTTTCCCGACCGTTAAAAACCTATACAATTCCATATTTTAATCTCATGTTCAAATTCAAACACCCAAAATATTCTCTCTCTAGCCATGAATCCCATCGCTCCTTCTCAGCTTCCACTGCTACATCCATGTTGGATTCCACAATTTATCCTCAAACCCATCACCCCACTAACCCAAATCCTAATACCCACCTATCAGAAACACCAATTTCCCAAATTTCACCCCTTTTGGACCCCCAAAACACTACATTTCTACACTATTCAACGGTAAAAACCTCAACCAAATCAGACAAGTTCATGCCCAAGTGGCTGTCAATGGGATGGTCCGTGACCTTACTGTTGCAAACAAGCTTCTTTACATATATATGGCCAGAAGCATAGATCTCTGGTTGATTCTAATGCCCTGTTTGGTGTGATGAGAGAGAAAACCCCAGTTTCTTGGAGTGTAATGGTTGGTGGGTTTGCTAAGATTGGCGATTTTGTGAATTGTTTAGGACATTTAGAGAGTATGTTAGATCAGGGGAGTGTCCTGATAACTATATTTTGCCACTTGTGATTAGGGTTGTAGGGATACAATGGATTTACAGATGGGTAGATTGATTCATTACATTGTTTACAAACTTGCTCTGCATTCAGAACCTTTTGTGGTGGCTGCGCTTGTGGACATGTATGTGAAATGTCGGGTTATTTAAGATGCAAAGCAACTGTTCGATAGATTGCCTAAGAGGGACCTTGTGACTTGGACTGTCATGATTGGTGCTAATGCAGAGTGCGGTAATGCGAGAGTCTTTGGTGTTGTTTGATAGGATAAGAGAGGAAGAGGTTGTGCCCGATAAGGTCGCGATGGTGACCGTTGTGAATTCTTGTGCGAAAATGGGGGCTATGCACAAGGCTAGACTTGTGCATGTGTATAGAGAGAGGAGGAGGTTTTTTCTGTTGGATGTGATATCGGGTACGGCAATGATTGATATATGTATGCAAAGTGTGGGACCCTTTCTTCTGCGAGGGAGATCTTTGACAGGATGAGAGAGGAGAACTTATTACGTGGAGTATTGGAGCTTATGAGTATCACGGGAAAGGCCGCAAAGCTATTGATTTGTTCCCTTTGATGTTAAGCAATGGGATATTACCGAATAGGATTACTTTTGTTTCTTTGTTATATGCTTGTAGTCATGCAGGTTTGGTTGATGAGGATCTTCGGATTTTTAACTCAATGTGGGACGATTACTCTGTGGAACAGGATGTGAAACACTATTACGTGTATGGTTGACCTATTGGGCTGTGCCGGAAGGCTTGATGAGGCCTTGGATTTGATTGAGAATATGCATCGAAAAAGATGAGGAGCTATAGGGTGCACTGCTTGGAGCGTGTAGGATTCATAATTGAACAGAGATGGTGAAAAAAGCAGCGAAATCTCTGCTTGAACTACAGCCCCGAAACCTGGGACACTATGTGTTGCTTTCGAATATATTTGCTAAAGCAGGTAGTAGGGAAGATGTGGCAAAGATTAGGGAACTAATGACTCATAGAAGATTGAAGAAGATCCCCAGTTGGACTTGGATCAAGAGGGATAACAAGACTCATCAAATTAGTGTTTGAGATCATATTCACGGCCAGTAGAAAGAGATATATAAGATGTTGAAAACATTGCTTGAGAAATTGGAGTTGACTGGGTATGTCCCTGATACAAACTTCGTTTGGCATGATGTGGACGAGGAACTCAAGCAAGGCATGTTGTACAGTAACTGCGAGAAGGTGGCAATTGCATATGGCCTTATCAGCACCCCCAAGGAACCCCTATTCGGATCACAAAGAATCTTAGAGTTTGCGGCGACTGTCATGCGTTTATTAAATGTGTCAGTGATTACAAACTGGTTGATTGTTGTTCGTGATGCAAATCGGTTTTAAGGAAGGTGTTTGCTCTTGTGGGGACTACTGGTGATTGGTTTTTCTCAGCCCAGTTGAGGTGAGGCCTCTTCTTGTGTTCTTTGTTGCTGGATAGTGAATCTTGTATTCTTTGATAAACAACCTGTGCAATACTGCATGTTAACACAATTTAATTTATAGATCTTACAATCATATCAAATAACGATCTTTATTTTATTTGAGCTGCAAAAGTACACAATATATATCATTTTGTCTTGTGAAATTGTTGACCACCAGCTTATCTAAAATATTTAGACTTTGTTTTGTTTTTGTTTTCTGTTTTCATTTTTTGGAAAACACATATTTCTACTGTTAGAAATAAATTTAAAAGACCCTTGAGATTGACTCTTCCCCTGCATTAAGAGTTCTACTTCAAGAAATTTGTTTGATACATATTTTTTTCTTTTCAGTGCTTCATAGGATATCAAATTGTTTACTTTTAGAAGATTTGGTTCTTTTTCTCCTAAACCTACACTTTTTCTCCCAAAGACTGGCACCATGCCCTTTGGGCCCCTCTTGTCAAGTAAACCAAGTATACTTACAATCACCCGCAAATCACATGCATTGGTTTTGTCCAAAACTTGATCTCTGATCGTATGCCTTCCTAAAATAGGGAAGAACAGTGGTATTTCAAAAAATAAAAATTTATATATAAAACACCACAATAATGATGTGACAATAGGATTTTGGTAAACATGATAAATTTCAAGGAATGTTTTGTGTGAAAGGAAAAAAAAAAATACTAACCAACAACTTTTGAGTGCGGATTAAGGAGCTAACAAACCAATGGGCGGTATCCTATCACTTGTCATATCACTTTGTACAAACGTTTTGTATGATTTTTTGTTTGTGTATCATTGCGGAATATACTCGAGCCCACTCAAAGAATTCAACAACCTTGGTGGTGTTGGCTTCTTGGGCCCCGCTCGGGGGAGTGGTTTTGAGCTAATTTTTTAGTGAATGTTTCAATGTTTAATGAAAATTTTATAGTTTTTTAGTTTTTTTGGATGTTATAAATTTGAAAATGTAATTTTTTTTATCTAATTAAAAAATAGGTCTCCAAAACTAAAAATCCAATTTGCCAATTTATACGAAAATGTTTCAATGTTTAATGAAAATTTTATATTTTTTTAGTTTGTTTGGATGTTATAAATTTGAAAATGTAATTTTTTTTATCTAATTAAAAAATAGGTCTCCAAAACTAAAAATTCAATTTGCCGATTTATACGAAAATGTTTTTTGTATTTTGGTGATTTTTTAAAAAATTAATCGATTTTTTTCATTTTAAAATTTTTCATGCAGTCAAGAGAAATTAGAAAATCAAAGTAGCTAAATTTGTTTAAAACCTTTAGGCTATGTTTCGAACTTGTGGAAAGGAAAAGAATGGAGTACAAAGTAACAAACTAATTGAAAGGAAGATTCAGGGCAAATTAGTTTATTTCTCTTTGTTCAGTTTTGTAAGGACATGACAAAAAAATGAGAATTTTCCTACATTTGATTTTAGAAGAAAGACGAAAAAATGATAAATTTGTTGAGAATCGAGATTCACGTAGACCCAAGATAGTGCGTATAGATTGAATATAAATTTGTTTCTTTAATTTATATAATCCTAAATTGCGGCATAAGAGATCATACTTGTGGGATCTATCTGTTTTGATCTCGCTAAAATCGAAAAACGAATTTGATCTTTAATCACGAACTTGAACTTTCACGGTCTTCTATTCTCCTTGTGCACGAATTCGAATGGAGTGTGGACTACAAAAATCGAATTCGTTTGCTCTCAATCTCTCTTTATCACTCTGGTATAATGTGTAAATACACGTAATCGAGATTAGCTATATATTTATAGGATATAGCAAGGATGTTAAGAAGTCAATAAGGAATGAGTTTCTTGTGAAGGTAGAAAATCCTAATCTAACGTAAATTAGAATCTTAATTCCATAAAATAATTCAGTCCGCTAAAGAATTACAATTGCACTTTTGTCCTTATCTCAAAATCATATTTCGAGCTTCTTGTTATTAAATATTTATTTATTCCTTCACATTAAGATTTCAGATATTCATTGATCACAATAATTATTGACAATCATAATTAATTAATATCTTTAAATTTCTTGAGTCTTTCCACTTAACTTATTTGATATGTCGAATTCAAAATTCACTTGCAAGTTTGACATAATTAACACTTA
>BRYE01000015.1:16969638-16972138 GCA_030159115.1 Actinidia arguta var. hypoleuca | reverse complement strand
AAGTCACAGCAATGTTTAATATATTTGTTACAGTACGTATTAAAAAAAATCGTTTTATTTTTTTAAACAATTGTAATTTTTAGTTGAACGTCGTTTTGATTATTTTGTATAAAAATAATTTTATTTTGGTGCGCGTGATAATAAATACAGTAAATATTTACTGTGACTATAGACTTACCTATTTTTTAGCTGTATTCGAGTTTTTTTATTTTTATTAAATTTATTTTTATAATTTAATTAAATTTTTTTTTGGGTACCTTTTAATTAATTTTTTCGATATGACTGAATTTTCTTTGTTTTTGATTAAAATTTTATATATTTTTTATTTTTTTGTCAAGATAAATCTAAAAATATAAATTTTGGGTTTAAATTTAAAAAAAAAAGGGAAAAAAATCATAAAAGAGGTGTTTAGACTAAGTTTGCAAAACTATTACCAATGACATGGTTTTAAAGTTGAAAAGACTAAATTATCCCTCTCTCTTTTCAGCATTTTCTCTTCCTTCCTCTTCCTATCTGACAGACTTCCTCTCTTACCTTTTTCGGGAGGAGTTCGGATCCTCAAAGTGGTCCTGAAATATATAAAATGGTATCATTTTTTACATTTTAAGATCAAAATGATTTCGTTTTGATCTTTTCCTCGTGATTTGGGGTCACTGTGGGGAATTTGTTTGGGTTAGGGTTCCAGAGATTGTGAATTGAAAGAAGGAAGCTCATAAAAGGAGGAGGTGTTGACATTTTCAACGATTTCATGGAGAAAGCGAGTGATGAGAATGATTTTGATCTTTTCCATGTTGACATCTTCAAAGATTTTGTTATTGGTAAGTGACCTCTTCAAAGATTTTATGGGAAGAGAGTGATGAGAATCAAGAAGAAGAGGGATTTCAGAATACACAGAGAATGGGATGGTAAAGGGGGCTGTTTTCATGGAGAAGGGACGGAGAAGGGGACCTTTGGATCAACAGGAAAGAAGAAGAAGAAGAAGAAGAAGAAGAAGAAGAAGAAGAAGGGAAGCTTCCATGGCGAATGAACCTGATGAACAGTAGCTCCCTAGGGCCATGTTTGTTTTGGAGATTGAATTTGGAGGATTAAAAATCTAGTCGGATTTAAGGTTGGATAACAAATCCAGTCGGACTAAGTCGGATTACTAATCTTGTGAAATTTTGATATGCACTTGTTTGTTTTACAATGGATATGAGTGTTGGATTAAATACTTTTGTTCACGTTTTCCACAATTGCCCTCAGATCATAATTTTAAAATAATACTCTCTTTAAAAGATTTTCTAATTTAAAAAGATTATGCACCAATTTGTTATATCATTCTATATAACAAATATACTAGTAGTAAAATTCGTGCTATGAAAGGAAAATTTATTTCAAATATAAAAATTAATTTTATTTTAATTAAATCATACTTTTATTAAGTGATATAGGTAAGTTAAACTCGTTTTGTTAAACAAATAATTTTTTTTTCTTTACTTTTCTCTTCAAACAAAAAAAATTAGTAAAGACCAAAAATATTCGAAATAAGATTAATCTATTTTTTATTATCCTTAATGTATTTTTTTTTAAAAAAATATTTATTTTTACTTGTTTGACCCCTCTATTTAAAATAATTTTTTTAAACAAGACTTATTATTTTTATTTTTTAACTTTAAAAATAAAATGAGAGAGTAAAAATATGTTGAATTGATAAGATTTAAATACATGATCATTGTTAAAAAAATTCATATTTAATAATAAAATTATTTAGATAAATCATAGTGTCGTATTTTAGTAATTTTGGATATTTTATGGGTATTTTAGTAACTTTAGGCCTAATCCATACCCCTTGGATATGTAATAATGGGGGTGGGGTGGTATTACAAATCCGGCCAATTTGATGGATTACAAATCCATCGGATTACATATCCAACCTCAAATGGAGTCAACAAACACCATATTAGTGGTCCCACCGGATTTGTAATCCAATCCGACATTCTTATCTCCAAAACAAACATGCCCTAGATGTGGGAGTCCAGTCACTTGGGGAGACTATTGGAGCACTTTTTTTTTTAAGATTTACTCCCTGAACCATTGCAAAAATAGAGAAAGAGGAGTTGTTGGAGATACTTTTATGCTCTTCACAAGAAAATTATAATATAAAATTTTACTAATAATTAAAAATAATATTATTGAATTAGATAAAATATTAAATACATATTCTATGAGTATTTATGGCTCTACTACATTTGCAAATTCAAGTTGATTTTTTGAATTCTTTTACCTCAATTTTGGCATTTTGCTATATTTAATGATTTTTTTAGTTTTTTTTTTATCAAAATCTTCTACTTTTTTGATTAATTGTGCCTAAAAAAAATTAAAAAATAGAAAAAAAATAAGTGGACTATGTTTGGAAAAAAAAAATTATATTGTTTCAGCGGCATAACAACTCAATATATTGGAGATGTCAGATAAGTAACAATATTAATAATATGAAATGCCGATCTTTCTTGGATGATAT
>BRYE01000015.1:16959638-16962138 GCA_030159115.1 Actinidia arguta var. hypoleuca | reverse complement strand
GTTAGTGTAGAGAGAAACTAGGTTTCAAATCAAGAACGTAAAGAAGGCAAAAAGTGAACTTTCTAACAATTTTAGTGGGTGTAAAGAGACACTGGGGCTAGAGAGAAGATTCCAGGTGGAAACAGAATCACCCGCTTATGGGCCGGTTAAGGAATTTTATTGGGCATTCTTTTCTTCTATTCTATTTAGTACCCAGTTGAAATATGGCTTGTCCAACCAAAAAAGAAACTATAAGCCTCTTACATACGAAGTTAGCCCAAGTCACAAAACCACCGATAATAAGTTGGTTGATTCCAACCACATACTACTATAGAGTTTAGGGTGCAAGAAATGATTTTTTTTAAAAAAAATAATTATTAAATTGAATTTTAGAGGAAAAACCGTAGAAGTGGTGCGTAACTGTTAAGATAGCGAGGAATTGAGTTTTTCTCTCAAATAGCGATACTGGTTTTGGTAATTTTACGATTTTATCCCTATCGTTAACTTAAAAGAGTTTTTAGAAAGAGTTATTTGGCGGTTGATAACAAAGGTAATTTAAACACCAAACTAGGTGTACTTATTATGTTAAATTTAAAGTCTAAACATAGCATTGGGTCTATGCGATGCGTATGTGAGGTGGGTTTATCTCACTTGATGATAATCTCCACTCTATTAGCTTGGCTCCCCTTCTTGAGCTCAATTACACCAGCAAAGCAAAAAGACATTGTTAAAGTCTTCCGGCTGAAAAAACACTCTGATATTAAGCCAGTGATCAATAAAAGAGTGGACACCCTAGTTTGAACCGACCGCGCGCCCGGTCCAGGCCTTAGTTACTTGGTTGTCCTCAGTTTAGGTTATCAAATCTGGATTGGCCCAAAGCCATTGGTCCAATTCTGGTCCAAAAGAATTTGGCCCTAAAAACTTAATACATTAACTAACCTAGGATTTGTGTCTCATTAATTGGGACTGATTAGCAATCTTTGTTAGCTATTCAGATTTGGATTCATACAAAAGAATTCAAAATTCTAATTGTGCAAGCTGCTATCATTTGGGGTGCAAACTTTTAAATTTTTTTTAGGGGTGAGGCCCCTTAAATCGATCCTCGATTAATGCTCATAATGAATCTAACATTTTATTTACACCTAAAATGTTGTGAAGCTATCTATTCCACTATCTTCATCTGGACTTAAAATTAAGGGTAAATTTTACGTTGACCTTCTTGTAATTTGGGTCATGTGCAGATATACCCTCTTACGTTTTATTATAAACACATAATTCTTGTGGTGAGGCCGGCAATTGCGTGCTATGTCTACCCATCATTGCTGGGCAATTGTATCGTTCAAAAATCTTTTGCATCTGAGAGCACGAGTAAGCACCCATGAGCCATGCATGCAACACATCAACTGCCACGCATCGTGACATGCTGTGGATAAAACCTCCATATGATCATGACAGATAGTTTATTGACGAAAAATCCTAGGTTTATAACAAATTTTGTATAACGAGTGTAAAACGACGTCGTTTTTGCCGAATTAATCCAAAACGACGTCGTTCCATTTAGTTGACTCCGTTTCTCGGCTAAATAATAACGTCGTTTTGCATTGATTCGGCAAAACGACGTCGTTTCATATATGTTGTACAAATTTTATTGTAATTGTAGCACTTCTCCTTACTGACTGGATCCAAATCCTTGTGTAGGAAGCATATGCTAGCCACGTCGGCTCAAGAAGAGCCCACAAATTCCATGGCAATGTCTACCAATTTCACGAGTAAACGGTCACAAGTTCGTTGTATATTCTAGACATTTCTAAACGGAGAAACCTTGTAAAAGTAGGGTCTTTTTCACACTTTCAAAATTTAGATTCTCGTATAGATTTTTGACAAAAATAACAAGATTGTCTTTAATTTAGGGCTTTTATTTTATTTTTATCATTATATCAAAGTCCTATCTTTTTATCTTTTTAAGAAAGTGAATTTATTAGCTGTTTTGGCTTTTTTTGAGATTTTTTTATTTTTATTGAATTTTTTTTACTGTTTAATCAAAATCTTATATTTTTTTCTATTTTTTCTTAACTAGGGGAGTTTGAATATATATATATATATATATATATATATATATATATATATATATTTTTTTTTTTTTAAATTTGAAAAAAAGTTCACCAAAGACAAAAAAAATTATTTTTATTCGATAAATTGGTTAATTTTTTTGTCTATAGTGATTTTTTTTTCAAATTTGATTTAATTTTTTAATTTAAGATTCCCCTCGTGAAGAGGAATTGAAAAATTATAAAGTTTTTGATCAAAACATGAAGAAAATTCATTAAAGACGAAAAAAACTCAAAGCAGCTAAAAAATCTCAAATAAACCTAAGCCAAACCAGAAATAATTAAAATCAAAATGACGTAGTAATAGGGAATCTAAAAGGACAAAGCTTCTCTTTAGTCTACTTTTAGACTGTATCGGTGTAATTCAAGTATTTTGAACTCCATTTTGAGCTCATTTTAGTTATCCAAGCCAT
>BRYE01000015.1:16949638-16952138 GCA_030159115.1 Actinidia arguta var. hypoleuca | reverse complement strand
ATTGATCAATTTCTTTTTTCTTTTCATATTTCTTTATCTTTTTTTATTAAAAAAAAATTACATCCTTCTACTAGGTCAAAGTAAATAACCATTCAAATGTAACGAATAAAATAAAATAAAATAAAAATTACTACTGTCACTGCCAAACATAGGTCAATTGAATTTATATCTATCTATCTATCTATCAACAGTATTTTTACTGATAAGAACTATATTTTATTCAAGTTTATTTACTAATTGTTTCTTATTTGTGAACCAGCGTGAGGATTCAACTAGAATTAATTCAGACCGAGAATATAAATTATGTGACAAGTATATAATAAAAAACTATGCCGTAACAACAAAGTCCTTTTCAGACTTTCCTTGAAAGTTCATGGTACTTTTACAAAATGTAACACAACAAATAAAAAAGGTACTTGTAATATTAATTATTTAAGGATTAATTGTATTTTATAAGGAATTAGTGGTGGGTACTCAATGATTAAAGCTCAATGATTAAAGCAAAATTTATCAAAAAATTTTAAGTTATATTTGGTATAGTTTTCAAATTCAGTTTTGTTTTGGAGAATGGTTTTTAGAAAATCTGTTTGGTCGATGGTTTTCGAAAATTACGTTGTAGGAATTTCTCAAAAAAAATTTAAAATTTAAAGAAAATATCAAAAAGATATTTTCATGTTTTCAAAAAAATATTTTCAGTAATAAATAAATAATATATAAAACTAGTAAATGTTTTTGTTCTCTGAAATAATTTTTAATAAAATATTCTGTAAAATCAATTTAAAAACTAAAAATTATTTCAGTTTTTTAAAGTTATTTTTATTACATAAGAAGAAAAAAACTATGACAAATATTCTGGTACAGTTTCCAAGACATTAATGTTTAGTAATCACATTATCTGTATCCAGTCTGTTTCTAAACTCGTACTTGTCGTTCAATATTTTTTTTTATTTTAGAGCAAGCACGATTTGATTATATGGCTATGATTTGTTGCAAAGATAATTCTTAGCAGGGTCTTCTAAATAAATAGTTAAGACTTCGGATTACACAAGTCAACCCACCATTGCGGACAACACGGTGTGGTGATCTTAAAGCACAACTCTCACCCTAATCTTAATAAGCGTACTAGAAAGTAAGCGTATATTGTTGATTTAAAGTTGATGAGTAAATCTTGTCCACATATTCTGTTTTTGAGATACACTGAAGCTAGATTCGAAGAAAACACCAATTTGTCATATTTTTTCTTTTGGATTGATTTATCACGCTACGACTATCAATTATAGATATCAAATCAAATCAAACGGGGAAAAACAGTGCCATACCAAATAAAGGAAAACATTTGCTAGGACTGATGAACTTGTATTAGTCCTCTATGACTCAATAATTGTGGTTAAATTAATGGCCAACTGTTTTAAAATGATGGAGAGTACATATAATTTTAGCTTTCGAGGACAGCTGTCAAGCTCAATGAGGAAGCATTTTATCGTTTTTTACTTTAAATCAAAACACTCTCACTGTGTTATATAATATAAAAAATGCCACCCCATCAACGGGGCGGACTTTGTTGAGGAATTTTTATTTTGTTAGGGACAATTTGAACTACTTTTGTTTTTTTGAAATTTTTTAGTTGTTTTAATTTTTGAGTTTCTTCGTATTTAGTGAACATTTTTATTGTTTGATTAAAATTTTATATTTTTCTGACTCTTTTTGACGAGAATAATTTGAAAATATAAAAATTTACATTTAATTTGAGAAAAAAATCACTAAAGATAAAAAAATTATTTTTACTTGATAAATCGACTATATTTTTTGTTTGTAAGTGATTTTTTTTCAAATTTTAATAAATTTTTTATATTTTCAAATTTTAGTCGTCTGGAGGAACCAAATAAGAATAATTTTTTTGATTAGATTGTGGCAAAAGTTCACCAAAGTGTTGGCATTTTTTTATATAATTAAAATAGCTAATTTATTTTTAAAAAAAATTAAATCAAACTAGACTTGATGATGTGTTGTTATTTTTTTATATAATTATAGCAAATTGCTTTCCCTCCCCCCACCGGAGGGGGTGGATGGGGAGGGGTGGGTTTGTTGCACCCCGCACAATGACTTTTATACCCCTCCCACATAATTATTTTTCCACCTTTTGTTCTCTAGCCAAATCAACCCTTGCGTTTTTTTTCTTCAGCGCTTTATTTAATTTTTATTTAATTTAATTTTTTTTATTTTATTAGTTTTGTTTATTTTTTTCATCAGTTTTGTTTATTATTATTTTTTATTTAATTTTTGACACATGTCAGAACCCCCCTCCTTTTATATTACTCTCAACCCTTGACATTTTAAATTTTCTAATCATGGCTAAATCAATATTGGCCTAAGAGACTTTTCATTTGAAAAAAGTGTTTGTTCGCTAGTGTGTTTGCTTAATAATTGTTAGTATTTTTGTTATTTTTATATATATATTTTTTATTTTGATACATATTTTGATATTTTTTAAAAATTTTAT
>BRYE01000015.1:16927138-16937138 GCA_030159115.1 Actinidia arguta var. hypoleuca | reverse complement strand
TGAGCTCATTTTAGTTATCCAAGCCAATCATATAATAAATATCATTGAGTTTAATACTGTAAAAAATCAAGTTGATCTGATACAAATGAATAATCGGTAAATAGCAATTTATATCAAGATAAATGAGAATAATCATATGTGTCACACTCATTTATTAAATTTATAAAACAGTTCTGAATGAATATTGATTAGTATCCAATAAATATGATTTTTACCGTATTGAACTTTATAACAGAATATACTTGAATATGACTCAATATACTTGAATTTTACCATATAGTTCAAAAGTGGACTGCAGAAAAGCTGTGTTGAATAAAAAAATGACTTCAAAACCAATGTTACTGTTTGTTGACTTTTCGTTGATCATACTTCTTCTAACCTTTTAATACTTCTTCTAACCTTTTCATACGATCCCAAAGCATAAAATTTGGTCTTTTGCACCTTCTGTCTCAAGTAATTAGGGGTGGTGACCAAGAACAAAACATATGAAGAATCAAGAGAAAAATTATAACCTAGAGACTTTGGCAGGTCAATTATAGGTCTTGTCTAACTAGCTGGTTGAATAGGGTCATCTGCCCTTAGTTTTCAAGTTACCACTGACATAAAATTAAGGACTGTAGTACATCTTAAATTTGGAGGGTAACAGAGTGTTGGAAGTGATAGGAAGAAAAGAATTATGTAAAAGTTTAATTTTATCACTAAATATCTTCTCAATATATAATACAACCCATAACTTAAGTAAGGAAAGTTACTCAACATGACTTATTATAAATGACTAAATTAGAAATCTTCCTAATTAAATTAAGAAAATAATTTCTTAATTCCAACAGGAAGTGATCGCAGGGGTTCGACTCTCTAACACTGTGTTTGGATTAAGGATTTTACTAAGGAAAAAAAAGGTTAAAGTATCTAATGGTTCGAGTCCTCATAGGGCATTGTGTTCAAGAGGTCGTGAGTTTGAGTTCTCTTAGGGCCACTGGTGGTTTACTTGGTCATTAGCGTCAAGGCCTCCAATTAGTTTCTTGCTGAATCTATTGAGCTGAACGGGAATAATTAGTTCTGTTTGGTTGCAGTTTTCGAAAGTACTAGTTGTGAAAAATAATTTTTAGAAATCTTTTACACAAAAACAAAAATATTTGTTATTTTTATATCTTATTCAATTTTTACAACAATTTTTTTGAGACTTTGGGATCCAAGTTTTGTGGGATGAACTTTACTCAAATAAATCCTGACCTTTTTAAAAAAATTATCGAAGCCTTGTGGGTTGGAATGTCTTGAATGATAAACTTTTCACTCCATTTTTTTAAAAATTAATGTGTTATAAAAAAAATTATTTTATGTCCAATATATTTTTCAATTAAACATATCAATCTACCATACTATTTTTATATATTTTAATTTATAAAATGATAAATTTATCATTATACGAGTTACACATGTATAGCAAACATGCATAAATATAAAAAAAATATTTAAATAATAATATTTTTTTTTCATTCAAGAATTTATTGAGAATCTATAAGAATAATAAAAAAAATTCCGTTCATGATTATTTTTTGTTTTTTGCTATTGACGTTGTCTTTACTGTCGTCGCTATCGTCGGCATCACCATCTTTACCGATGAAGGCTTTAGTGCTGACATAATCTTTCTCAATATCAATGTCCATTGTCAATCAATTTTATATTTAAATAACGATAAAAAAATAAAAAATGTAAATTAAAATTTTATTAAGAGAAATTAAGCACTTAAGATGTAAAAGAGTTTTAAGTCCTTGTAAAGAACGTTATGGGTGCAAGTTTGCTACGATTTCCTTTTCCGTTTGCGTGCAGGAAAAACAAGACTTCAAAATTGACTTTTCGTCGACTTCAATTCTTCTAAGTTCTAACCTTTTGATACGATTAAATTTAATAATTTATTACTACAAAAGAGTAAATTACATTGATCTCCCTTTAGGTTTCTAATAAATAAGAAGACCTTTCCTTATGTTTTCTAAAATTATACTCTCGCCCAAATTTATTTGACAATATTGACGAACTCCTCTCATTTAATGAGTAGTTAATGGGTTTTATGGAGAATGATGATGCCAGCATTTTCCCTTATAAATGTTTATTCAATTTAAATTAACTCCTTATTCCTCCAAACAAACAGGTCACCACCTAATAATCTATTATCCTAAAAAATAGCCTATTCTTCCAGCCAAACGTATCACTACCCATTTAACGAATTTGGTAAAACTATAAAAAGAACCGAATCCAAAGGACCTAGGGAGTAATATAGATATGTCAGCATTCTTCTTGCATTGGTAATAGAAATGCTCTTTTTGAGATTGATATAGAAGCGAGTGTGCTCGGTTTGGGAAGTGCACTCCCTATGGTTGTTGCAGTGATTGTGAGTTATAACAATGGTGGTGTGTGTTCCAATGATGGTGGTGACGAGGCCTTGTTGGTTTGATTGGTTTAGAGAGAGCATGAGACGATGGTTGTGATTGTGGGTGACAATGGTTGGTGGTGTTTCTGGTGCTTAAGAGTGGTGTAATGGTGGGTGTAGGAAGAAAGAGATATGGTCAAAGAGCTGGTGGTGTTGGGCAACAGTGGCCTATAGTTATGGTGGAATTACAATTTTTTATAGGGGCAAATTTTAACACTAAGGGAGATCAGTGTAATTTTAGAATTATAAGAAAGGTCTTTGTATTTTTCAGAAACTTTAAGAAAGTCAGTATAATTTTCCTATTATGAAATTTCGTGTGCTTCATCTCTCTCTGTCTTGGCATGTCAAATAGTAAATAGAAAGCAGAAAGAAGCAATAGAGAAATTGCAAGGTAGAGACCTAGGTAAGTATCAGTCCATGTTTAAGGGGTGACTCTAGCTATAAGTAGAATACATAGGGTCAACTCCAATTTTTTTTTTTAAATTACTACAAAGATCTTCAAATTACTATGAATCCGATGATCAATTCCACAATTTACAAGTAGGGACATTTAAAGTCAGAACAAAGACACGTATGGATTGGCTTAACATATGAAATGATAACACGCGGGTGAAAGTCGAACCTTAGATCAAATGTTTAATGATATCCTTGGTGGTCAGGTGATTAGTTACTGTTATGCCGACCCTAAGGTGCATTAAAGAGAGATTTGATTTGTAGAATATTAGTCTGGGGGACCAATCCCATCGTTCATAAGCGAGGGATCATTTAAAGTTGGGGTAAAACTATGTATAGACTAGCCTGATACATGAATTGAAACCCAAACCAAGTGAGGGAAGTCAAAGTCTTTTACGATATTCGAATCGCATCCCACCTAAGTATGTTCTGAGAGTCTGTCATGCGAGCGGCGTGACATTATTGCATTCTCAATAATTCCTCCCCCAACCCTAGATTTGATACCATATAGAAACTAAAACAAATACGAAATGAAAGTAGAATAGCGATGGAGAGGGACATAAACCTCATGTGGTTCGGCTATAGTGGCCTACATTCACATGACTCACTCAAATTGATTACATGTATGCATTATATTTATAAACCAATAGAGAGAGAGATAATAATTAACTGGGTGTCTATCCTAATATATTCTCTATAGATAAATGATATATATTTAGATATTCAGATAATATTTTAATATCTATCATTTATCTATACCAGTTGAAGAACCAAATTCCATATCTCTAAATATCTAATGATTAAAATGAAAGAATAAAGAAATTGACCAAACAAATATATATTTCTAGAAGAAGGTAATGGTTTAAACCAAATCAACGTGTTTTGCAAAGTTTCATCATATACAGTTGTTAGTTAGAATGCAAACTATGAGGGGGTGAAAATAAATTTGTTAGGATTAATGACTAATTAAATTCTTATAAAATAATATACTAGCAATGCACTATTAGTTTAAACAAATATATAAAAACAATTTAAAGGAGAGGAGAGAAAAGAATGCAAACAATTTATAGTGGTTCGGCAAATCTCGGTCTACGTCAATTTTTTAAATTTCTCCTTGAAAATTCACTATTTTCAAGCTTGCGGATGCTTGACAAATTTTACAATCAATAGAACACTTCTAGTATTCAAGAGAATTCCTTTCTTGGGAATTTTATAATCACTTATAGTGATTATTTCAACAAGATGTAATAAATGAAGTAACTCAAGCTCACACTAACCGAACAAATGATTGAAGTATTGAATACAAGTATTGATAGAATTTTATGGCACTTCGATAGTCTTCCAACAACCTCAAGGGTTGAATTTATAAGTCAAAACTTGAATAGAGTCGTTGCAACATTTAATACTTCTGATCTAGTCATTCTGATTGAATCTCAGCTGTTGAATCTTGATTTGAATGTGCATGATCAAAATGTTAATACTTCGATCGACACTTTAATCGACCGAACTTCAACTTTGGTCGAGGTTGCACTGAAATTCCAGATAACAACTCTTTTTGTTTGCTTAAGGTTTTGTGAACTTCAATCGATGGTTTGTAACTTTCGGTTGACCGAATGTCAACTTTGGTCGACATTTCTCTTCATTTCTAGTAAACACTCTGTTATTCAATTTAAGCTTTCATCTGACTTCGTCTGATCGAATCTCAATTTCGATAGAGACTTCGGTCGACCGATTTTCAATTTCGATCGAGGTTTCATTGAATTTTTAGAGGACTATTGATTCCCCTGTTCCACTTCGGTTTTGCCTTCTCAATTTCGGTCGACCAAATCATGGACTTCGGTCGCAGTTGCTTTGTTTTTCTAGTGAACAATTCAGTCAATGGTTTGAGCTTCTATTTCATTTCGGCTGAGGGTGTTAGGCTTTGGTCGACAAATTTGGTCGACCGAATTTGTGATAGTAACAACTTGTACACTGTTTCTTTACTAAACCAAAATCATTAACTATCCAATTTGAGTTTAAGTATTGGTTTAACTTTTTTACAAGTTTTATATGTATATTTACATTGAATATGACTTGTAGCAGGTTACGGATATTATTTTAAACATGTGTAGACTTAACTTTAAGAGTATTATTGTTTTCCTTCAAGGATGTGAACTTGTCGATTTAGTTCTTTTAATTTTAAGTTATTTTATCAATCTATGCATACATGTTTCACCTTAAAACAACCTTGCTTGAGTTTGTCTTAAATTGATATGTTTTAATATATGTGCAATCTTTTGACATTCCTTAATGTGATTTTCAACATAAGTTTAACTTAAACAAGTTTGAACATCAAAATCAAATATGCCTTTATTTCAACAACAATTAACCAATTTGAGGAGGAAAAGAAAAAGGTACACGTTTTGAATGTTGATGTTTAAAAGTACATATTGGTGAAAAATGTAAGGGGGCTTTAGGTACAGGAAAGCCGCTTAATTAATTAATTAATTAATTGACCAACTAATATAAAATTAAATAATTCTCAACTGGGCTCAAATGAATTCAGGAAAACACACAAAGGGTCATAGTGCGAATTGTGGCTTACCACAGATTCCTATCTTGAGATTAGTTATTCTTAATAACCATTTTTTCTCTATTAAATATGGAATTATTTTGTTCTGAAATTATTTTAGGTAATTCTATTTGTGGGCTAACAAGATTGGCAAAATTTAAAGACTTATAGTAAACATCGTGTGTATCATAAAAATGTTATGTTAGCTTTGTTACGGTGAATGTTAGGCACGGTTGTGGTGGATGTTATGTTTGTGCAGTGAATGTTACAGGGGTATAGATGTTAAAAATAGTAAAAAATAGCATGTTAAGAATTATTGTGGAAAATATTACGGTCTTTTGTGGTAAAAAAAAAATTATAATTTTTTTTGTTAAAATCGGTTATAGTAAATGTTATGATCAATTATTGTAATATTATACATGAACTTACCGTATGTATTATTTTCTGATATGTGTATTGTAGACATTGCCAACAAGATTTCTTAGGAATAAAGGATCTCAGCTTTGTTCTAGCTTCCATTCTCTTCATGTCAACCATTCTTAATTTCTACAAATTCATCTTCTCAATATTTTCCATGAAACTTATTTTCTTTCCAACTTTCATTTTCGTTATGTCAAAGTTAATTTTTTCAACCACTTCATTTTGTCATAATTTTCTATGGAACTTATCTTCTTGCCCAAGTTTTCTACAAAAAACTTTTCATTTGCCATCTCTCTTTTCTTCTAATAACTTGGTATCCAGTCAAATTACCGACTAATCTGGGATTTCTCTCTCTTTGCTTTGTGTCCTTTGTATCTTGTGTGAAATAGAAGACAATGAGCACACATAGATTGATACCATCATTAATGTATTGATTTAGTGTGTCAACATGCAAGCATGATTGACGAATTTGTTAACTTTTCAAAGAAAAATAAGCAACAAAAGCATAACGATTTTTTCTTTCTAGAAAGGACCCCTCAAATTCCCTAATGAAGCTCTTGGTGCATGCTAATTAAGAAGTCCAATTTTGTTCGAATTCCCAAGGTTGTTGGTAGAAATTTCTATTACAAGGTCAAAATTTTAAGTGTGGCCATTGGAGAGTTGTGTTATTTTTTGTTCATTAAACCATGTACTCTTGACCTTCTTTTGTTTCGTGTGATATCTATAAATAAAGTGTCTTATTTGTGTATGAAGAGTGACAGAGTAAATTAAGGGGTCGAGGGGTAGGGAGAGGTGGGAATAATACTGATGGCACAGTGGTGACCTTTGAGCACGAAAACAAGATTGTTTTGGTGCTCGGTTTGGAGTGTCGGGTTTTTGGGTGTTTTTTGTCACATAATTGCACACTTTACAAAATAGAGTGAATTATCTCTAACACGTGGACACAAGTCAATGTGTGCCAAATCACCTGAATCCTTGTGTGATTTTCTCTTTGATGTGTGCGTATGATTGTGCTTCGATACTGTTTGTTTACCAGATGGTGAAATATCCCAACAAGTGGAATCAGTCTATCAAGGCTATGATTGATGATCCATGTGAGGATCTAAACATTACAAGAATACACAAAAAACTACCTATGTCCAAAATATTCCAAGCAATGTAAAAATAAATAAGCAATTATGCTTTGTTTGGATCGTGGATATGCCGAGGAGAAAAGAGAAAATAAAATATATATATATATATATATATATATATATATATATATATATATATATATATATATATATATATATAAAACAGTTAGGGAAAATGAAATGAATAACTAGAATATGCACAAGTAATTTGTCAATTTTTTTGAACTAACAACAATAAAAACTAAATATATGTGTGTATGTGTGTAAGTAATTGATCAATTTCTTTTTTCTTTTCATATTTCTTTATCTTTTTTTATTAAAAAAAAATTACATCCTTCTACTAGGTCAAAGTAAATAACCATTCAAATGTAACGAATAAAATAAAATAAAATAAAAATTACTACTGTCACTGCCAAACATAGGTCAATTGAATTTATATCTATCTATCTATCTATCAACAGTATTTTTACTGATAAGAACTATATTTTATTCAAGTTTATTTACTAATTGTTTCTTATTTGTGAACCAGCGTGAGGATTCAACTAGAATTAATTCAGACCGAGAATATAAATTATGTGACAAGTATATAATAAAAAACTATGCCGTAACAACAAAGTCCTTTTCAGACTTTCCTTGAAAGTTCATGGTACTTTTACAAAATGTAACACAACAAATAAAAAAGGTACTTGTAATATTAATTATTTAAGGATTAATTGTATTTTATAAGGAATTAGTGGTGGGTACTCAATGATTAAAGCTCAATGATTAAAGCAAAATTTATCAAAAAATTTTAAGTTATATTTGGTATAGTTTTCAAATTCAGTTTTGTTTTGGAGAATGGTTTTTAGAAAATCTGTTTGGTCGATGGTTTTCGAAAATTACGTTGTAGGAATTTCTCAAAAAAAATTTAAAATTTAAAGAAAATATCAAAAAGATATTTTCATGTTTTCAAAAAAATATTTTCAGTAATAAATAAATAATATATAAAACTAGTAAATGTTTTTGTTCTCTGAAATAATTTTTAATAAAATATTCTGTAAAATCAATTTAAAAACTAAAAATTATTTCAGTTTTTTAAAGTTATTTTTATTACATAAGAAGAAAAAAACTATGACAAATATTCTGGTACAGTTTCCAAGACATTAATGTTTAGTAATCACATTATCTGTATCCAGTCTGTTTCTAAACTCGTACTTGTCGTTCAATATTTTTTTTTATTTTAGAGCAAGCACGATTTGATTATATGGCTATGATTTGTTGCAAAGATAATTCTTAGCAGGGTCTTCTAAATAAATAGTTAAGACTTCGGATTACACAAGTCAACCCACCATTGCGGACAACACGGTGTGGTGATCTTAAAGCACAACTCTCACCCTAATCTTAATAAGCGTACTAGAAAGTAAGCGTATATTGTTGATTTAAAGTTGATGAGTAAATCTTGTCCACATATTCTGTTTTTGAGATACACTGAAGCTAGATTCGAAGAAAACACCAATTTGTCATATTTTTTCTTTTGGATTGATTTATCACGCTACGACTATCAATTATAGATATCAAATCAAATCAAACGGGGAAAAACAGTGCCATACCAAATAAAGGAAAACATTTGCTAGGACTGATGAACTTGTATTAGTCCTCTATGACTCAATAATTGTGGTTAAATTAATGGCCAACTGTTTTAAAATGATGGAGAGTACATATAATTTTAGCTTTCGAGGACAGCTGTCAAGCTCAATGAGGAAGCATTTTATCGTTTTTTACTTTAAATCAAAACACTCTCACTGTGTTATATAATATAAAAAATGCCACCCCATCAACGGGGCGGACTTTGTTGAGGAATTTTTATTTTGTTAGGGACAATTTGAACTACTTTTGTTTTTTTGAAATTTTTTAGTTGTTTTAATTTTTGAGTTTCTTCGTATTTAGTGAACATTTTTATTGTTTGATTAAAATTTTATATTTTTCTGACTCTTTTTGACGAGAATAATTTGAAAATATAAAAATTTACATTTAATTTGAGAAAAAAATCACTAAAGATAAAAAAATTATTTTTACTTGATAAATCGACTATATTTTTTGTTTGTAAGTGATTTTTTTTCAAATTTTAATAAATTTTTTATATTTTCAAATTTTAGTCGTCTGGAGGAACCAAATAAGAATAATTTTTTTGATTAGATTGTGGCAAAAGTTCACCAAAGTGTTGGCATTTTTTTATATAATTAAAATAGCTAATTTATTTTTAAAAAAAATTAAATCAAACTAGACTTGATGATGTGTTGTTATTTTTTTATATAATTATAGCAAATTGCTTTCCCTCCCCCCACCGGAGGGGGTGGATGGGGAGGGGTGGGTTTGTTGCACCCCGCACAATGACTTTTATACCCCTCCCACATAATTATTTTTCCACCTTTTGTTCTCTAGCCAAATCAACCCTTGCGTTTTTTTTCTTCAGCGCTTTATTTAATTTTTATTTAATTTAATTTTTTTTATTTTATTAGTTTTGTTTATTTTTTTCATCAGTTTTGTTTATTATTATTTTTTATTTAATTTTTGACACATGTCAGAACCCCCCTCCTTTTATATTACTCTCAACCCTTGACATTTTAAATTTTCTAATCATGGCTAAATCAATATTGGCCTAAGAGACTTTTCATTTGAAAAAAGTGTTTGTTCGCTAGTGTGTTTGCTTAATAATTGTTAGTATTTTTGTTATTTTTATATATATATTTTTTATTTTGATACATATTTTGATATTTTTTAAAAATTTTATAAATAATGACTCACAAAATCTACAACTAAAAAATAAATAAAAGATTATAAACATATAATAAAAAGAATTTTTTATTCAAAAAAATAAAATTGATAAAAATAAATAAATTTGATAAAAAAATAAAACTAATTAAAAAAAATTGAAAGAAAAGGGTGGCCAGCTGGGGGTAGGGGAAAATAGATGGGGGGCATAATAGTATTTGTTGAGGGTGGGGCCCGGGGTTGTGTCGCAGAGTGGAGTGGGGT
>BRYE01000015.1:16922138-16924638 GCA_030159115.1 Actinidia arguta var. hypoleuca | reverse complement strand
AAAAGATTAAATTCGTAACATTAAATTCGTTATTGGTTGAAATTTGTGGGACTATTTTGTCCCATCAGAGGGGGTGGGATAACTTATTGCGAGATCAATTTTTACAGCCCAAAAGACTAAATACCCTCCACAAGCTGAGTTATTGGGGGATTACTATATCCCACAGTATATTATCCTGCCTAATCCTGTCAAACATGGCCTTATTATTGTAATGCTAATTAACCCACGCTTAATCTTGTTAAATTGTTTTTTTTCCAGAGTTTTCAGGAGAGAGGTGTCGCGGAGACACCGAGCAGTGGTTTTTCTTCATTCCTAGGCAAGAGAGAGAAACCCGGGGAGGGAGACCAAACCGGCTCACGCCTTCTGGTTACTGGAAGGCCACTGGCTCTCCTAGCTATGTTTTCTCTTTGAGAAACCGGGCCATCGGTATGAAGAGAACCATGGTTTTCTACAATGGAAGAGCTCCCAATGGAAGCAAAACCGAGTGGAAGATGAATGAGTATAAGGCTATTCATGAAGGAGAAGCATCTTCTTCGTCATCAACTAGTGCAATTCCAAAGGTGTGGTTTTTGCATGCATGCTATAAGAGTTTTTATTGGCTTTTAATTTTCCATAATAAAGAAACTATGCAGAGTTTATGTGAAGAACTCTTAGATAGAGAATAAATAATCAATCAATGTTTTTGGTGCGGATTGACTCCCGAATCATTCATTTAAAAATCTTTCATTTGAAAGTGTACAAGGGTAATTAAGCTAATCCAGTTCATTGCATTTTAGGCTAGTGCGGGATTTATATGTACATGATTTTCGTCATCCATTTTTATAAAAAGAGGAGGGAAAAAAACTATTTTTTTATTTTGTGCTTAGTATACAAAATCACAAACTATGATAAAATCAATTTTATGACTTGGCCTTTGTTGTACCAATTATAGCAATTTGTTGCCTAAATTCACACATAATAATAATAATAATAATAATAATAATAATAATAATAATAATAATAATAATAATGAAAAATTACAAAAAAAAAGGTTTTGACATCAATAAAAAATTAAATCCTGTATTTTTAATTTGAAAAAATAAATTCTCGATTTTTAAGTCGTCACAATTCAAACCATTCGTCAACTTCAATTTATATACTTTGACGACACTAATTAGAGAGCGAGAAAAATGATAGAGTATGATCACCTTAAGTGTAATTACCCTAATAAAAATAACACGGGTTGTCGCGCGCAACTCCTTTCACATGTTCAATGCCTTGTAATTTTTTTCCGATCTCCCTTTTTTGGCAGTTGAGAAAAGAGTTTAGTTTGTGCCGAGTATACAAAAAATCGAAATGCGTGCGTGCATTTGACAGAAGGCCGTCAGCTGAGTCGTCAATGGTCCAGCAAGATCACCATGGTGACGATGATCGGGCAACTACTTCTCACCAGAACCATCCAACAGTGGAGAGAACGAACTCACTGGGTAGTTCCTCCTCCGGGGACCATGATAATCCTCCTCAAATTATCGGAAGTAGCGACATGGATGTTGACAGTGAGCCTATGTGGGACTGGGAACAACTGAATTGGTTTTAAGAGAAATGTCAGAAAGACAAAAAGGTAAGAGCATCAACTGCTGAAATGAGATTTGTGTTTTTTATAGTTCTTCCGGTCCATCTAATTGTGTCCGGAAGTGATTAATCTGAGGACTCTAAAGTTAACGTTCGGGCAAATCTCTAGCGGCCACGAGGAGACTCGAAATGACAATTCTATAAACATAAAGTCAGGATCTTTACTAGCTGAGTTATCTACGAGGGTTTAAATTAGTTTAGCCAATGCTTTGTTCTTTCTTCTCTTTCTCTTTTCTTTTAATTTTTATACGACTTTCTTATTTTTGAAGGTAAAACCTATTATTGTAAGAGCATCCGCTTTAGGATGGCTAGAAACTTTTGTGTTTTAAGTGTTAAATGTGTTGCAACGTCTAGTATTTTTGCAAATCTAGTGAATAATGAGTAGGCAAGTGCTCGATCTGATGGACTAATTACAGCGTATGAAAGTGAGATGAGGGGGAAGCACACTTCAGTGTGTTAGAATGTGAGAATAAGTTGTCTTGACAACGAATCAAACCATCCCCTTAGAACCTGATTATCTTAATAACAATTTAATACTTTGTGGTAATTGATCTGTTACATTTTCAGTAAAAAGTCCTCAAAGCTAATCTTAAGGAGTTGGTTAAGTGGGAGTTTGGTCATTGTTAAGGAGCTTGTCATCCCCAGATCACAAGTTCAAATTTCTTTGTCAACAATTATTGAGGTCAGTCTATATGAGACTTTAATTGGGATCTACTAGTGGACGGTGAAATTGGTTAACGGGATTAATTGGTCTTTTGGACTGGATACCGAGTTATAAAAAAAGAAAAAGAAAAGGTCCTCATTGCTATTCTATAAACACATTCCTTTTCACATCATTTTGCTAAACTCCTCTCTTAAACAGGTTGGATGATCAATTACCAAATATAAA
>BRYE01000015.1:16894638-16897138 GCA_030159115.1 Actinidia arguta var. hypoleuca | reverse complement strand
AAAAAAACTCGCAGCCCATCCGCAGTCTGACCAATCCTGCCCGCTGAAAAACCAGTTTAGGCCCGAGTCTGAGCCTGCCCAATTGTTATCGGCTTGTCTTTGTCTTAGGTGTTCCAAACCCGGAGCCCAGGCCAATTTCCTTCCAAAAGTCCTCCCGAAATTACGAACGTGGCTGCCCAATAAATACTCAGCCTGGGCCCCCTGCCCTAAACAAAAAGGAAAAGAAAGAGAGCATTTCTCACACACAGTCGCACAGTGCACTGCATCACAAATTACAATCACATACCCACACCCTTATAGTATTAGGAAATTTTCTAGGCCCCTAACCCCTCAAAGCATTGCAATTGCACCCCTTCAAGCCCTACACCATTGTTCAAAAAATTAAAAATGGGTCAAAGTCCACCCACCCACCTAGAGGTGCAAATTTGGGCCGGGTTGGCGAACCCGCCCGGTAGCCGACCCGGCACTGTAGCAGTCCGGTTAAACCCGGACTGTTAACAAGCCCGTCCGGACCATAACCCGTTACTGTAGCGGCGCGGGTTGGACATCAAATTTGAAGCCCGACCCGTTAAAAAATCCGGACCGTAAGCCCGCTACTGTAGCAAAATTTTTGAAATTTTTTTGAGTTTGTTAAGAATCGAACTCGCGCACTCCCAGTGCACACGCGGGCACCAGACCACTTGGATTACCAATACATTCAACTATATAAGCGTTATTTTTATATATAAACACTTATTACCAAAATTTTTAAAAATTTTTTGAGTTTGTTGAGAATCGAACTCGCGCACTCCCAGTGCACACACGGGTACCAAACCACTTGAACTACCAATACATTCAACTATATAAGCGTTATTTTTATATATAAACACTTAATACCAAAATTTTTAAAAAAATTTTGAGTTTGTTGAGATTCAAACTCGCGCACTCACAATGCACACGCGTGCACCAAACCACTTGGACTACCAATGCATTCAATCATATAAGCGTTATTTTTATATATAAACACTTAATATCAAAATTTTTGAAAAATTTTTGAGTTTGTTGAGAATTGAACTCGCGCACTCCCAGTGCACACGCGAGCACCAAACCACTTGGACTACCAATGCATTCAATCATATAAGCGTTATTTTTATATATAAACAGGTTCGGCCAAGCCCGGACTGGGCTAAACCTGGACTGCTACTGTAGCAACCCGCTACTGTAGCGGACGGGCTCATGGGCCGGGCTGGACAGAGCTATGGACTAACGGTCCGGTCCCAAATCCGGACTGGCACTGTAGCGGGTTGGGCTAAACCCGACCCGTGAACGGTTGAGCCCGTTACTGTAGCGGGTCGGGTAAGCCCGACCCGACCCAATTTGCAGCTCTACACCCACCCACTCACCCACCAAGTCCGAGCTCAAAGCCCGTTCACCCCTGGGCCGTGGGCTAGGCGTGGGCCTTCAAAATTTTGAATTTGGCCGTCCCAACCTGGCCTGAATTTTGGCAGGAGCCCAATGTGCTTTTACTTCACTTGAGAGGGTTAATTAGTTTTGCTATTTATTTAAAAATTGCATAATAAGGACAAAAAGTAGTGTGCGAAAATTATTTTTTAAAAGATATTCTGATGTTCAAAATGAACTCTTGGGCTCTCTTTGATTAGGATGAAAGTGGTGAGAAATGTGAGAAGGAGAAAATTTTAAAATTTTTCACGTGTTTGTTTAGCATGAAAGTAGTAAATGGAAGAAATTTGACATTTTTATACAACTCAACAAAGCATGCCAAGATGATTTTATTTCTTTGCAAAAAACAGATGATTTTTCACTTTCCATCTCAACCCGAGTTTTTTGCTAAGGGTAAATTAAGCAACATTAAATATTTTCTAACAACATTATAACAACAAATTTCCTTAACCAAACACATACAAAAAAATAAATTTTCTTTTCACTCTCATTTTTCACCAGCTTTTTCCTTTTAATCAAACATAGTCTTGGGATTACTTAAAATTTTCAACAAGTCTATTGATGATCTTTGCCTTGAAGGACACTAAAGTTCAAAAGGGTGGTGTTATGGGTAAAAAATGGAGCCATGGCACTTGGGCTTGTATTTGTTATGTGATCGTATTGGTGTTTTGCTTGTTAGCTCAGAACTTTTGTTACTGTTGTGCTCAAAACGAATAACCGATCACACACATACAAAAGACAATAAAGATTTACGTGGTTCGGCCAACAATGCCTACGTCTATGGAGAGAAAATAATAATCCACTATATTGAACGAATGGATTACAATGAAGGAGACTCACCTCTCAACTCACCCTCTCTCACAATCTCTCTCTGTCTTGCCTCTCAATATCACCTCACAGTACGTTGCTCTCAGCCCACAGCAACGCACACACTGAAATCTAAGCACCCTGCCCTCCCTTTTATAAATCAAGGGTAGGAGGTGGTAAACTTTCAAACAGATATCTAATTGTTATCCTAATCTAACTAGGAAAATATAAAAGATAAACACTCTCAAGAGTC
>BRYE01000015.1:16852138-16864638 GCA_030159115.1 Actinidia arguta var. hypoleuca | reverse complement strand
CAGATAAAAGATACATTGCATTCATATAAGAAGAGATATAATACTACAAAATGAAGAATAAATTAGAAAGTATAATGATTTTAAAAAAAATATTATTAATTTGGAATAAATAAAGGGGAAAGAAAGGGGTGTTTTAATTTTTTTGGTGTAAAAAGAATTGAATCAAGTTCTATATTGTAAAACATATGCCCAATTTTAATATTTTTCTGTCCATTGAATCAAATTCTACGTGGGCCTCACACTTTTGAGTAGAAAGAATTGATAGTTTTAGAGAGAAAAAATAATCCGTTGAAATCTCAGCCGTTGAATTCACTCAAATGAATTTTAATCGTAGTTAACGGAAAATAAATTTAAAATTCAAAATAAGTTGTGTTTTATTGTATAGTTGTAGAAGAATTTCCTTGCATTGTTAAAGTGCGTGTGTGTATATATATATTAGATGTGTTAATGACTATGTAGTTGGGTATGGGGTAAATGTTGGTCAGTCCATTTTTGGCATTCTCATAGTCCTAAATGTATACATTACACATACATTGTGTTCTACTGAGTTTGGAATTATTAATAAAAATAAATAAAGCTTCAAATACACACAACACAAGCACTCTTTAAGAGAGAAAAACATAGGAATAGCGTTTATAAGACCACCAAACCCTAACGCCAATTTCGGAGCATTGCCGAATAGTGTTTACGCCTACACGATAATGCGACTCTTTTTGGTCATTTCATTTCAAATCCAAATAGCCACCACTTGGACGAATAATTTAGAAATGCCATCATCACAAAGGCTCCACCAAATTCTGTCGATAGCTTGTTCATAAATTCACTCGACCACTCAAACTTAATGAGGAAGTCCACGTAGACTTGACGAGAACTTTTTAGACGAGTTCCATGTAGCCGGTGAGTATGAGTACAGCCTATGAAACAGGCTCGCTTCTGAGCCCTCTTCGGGTGACGGAAACAAGGACTTGGGTTGCGGGAGTTCTTCTGCTGTTTATGCCCTGGGTCCGATCCCAAGCACTGGAGTTGAGGATGGCAAAGAGTGAGATAGATCGGCACCAGACATTGGATCATTGCCATCAGAGGTTCACCTAACCTATGAGAAGCGAATGGACACCTGGTTTTGCTTTCGGGTCTGATAGAGAGCATTGCTTCAATAAGTATTAACAACCCCTCAAATGATGGTCGATGAGTTTTAGATATAAAAATATTCTAAAGTTATTTTCCTTGATACATAGCTTGGATGATCACTAAATTCTTATATACTTACATATTTTAATGACAAGAGATTAAGAATTAGATATACAAAAACACACATGACAATCATGTGCTAATGAATGACCAATTTTTTAAGATATGATTAAGTGGTTCAAAAGGGTTCATACTCATTTTTTAGTGATGGCAATATTGTTAATTTTTTTTTAAAATAAAAAAAGTATATAGTATATATGGCATTATATTTTTCAAGTAGGTTCTGTCCACATATGTGTCCATGTCACGTCGCCACTCCACTAGGTACAAGTATTGGCATTAGACCGATACAGCAGTATGAAAGAACCTAATGGAGAATGATACAGGTACGACAGTGATACATTTGTATAAAAAATATTCTACAGCTTTGAATAATAAACTAAAGGCAATGTCTAAGTTCCAAATCAGGGCATAGATCACAAAAAAATTATCAAGAAATAAATAGAGTGTAATTAGTGGGTTACATACCTGGGAAGTTGTGGTGCACTGGTATTGGCGCCCGTTGGTGTTGTACACTATTTTTGTTCAACATGATAGAACCAAGTACGTGGAAGTCTATAGCCATTTTATCAAGGAGAAATGTAGTGTTGGTGTGATTTGTACCCGTTTTGTGACTAAGAGAGTACCTAATGCATTATTTTACTCTTTCCTCGGCAAGCTGGGTATTCAAAAATTTTTATACTGGTTTGATGGGGAGTGTTGAGTCAGGTTATTTTAATTCTAATTAAGGGTATTTTTGTAATATGTAGAAATTAATATTTATACAAGAGGGTTGAGGGAGATAACCCTAGTTTTGATTTTTTGGGGGGCGGTAAAACCCTAGTTCTAATTTTACTCTCACGTACGTCTCTCATCTCCTTCTTCGTCCTCTTCTTGTTGTAGTTTGATTTGTCCTTACTATTCTTTTTGGCTTGTTTCTATTTTCAGGGGTTCAGTGCAGTCTAGGTGTTTACTTGGTCTGAATTCATAGAGGATTCTTTGTACATTTGCTCATGAATTTTATTGTTACAAAGTGTAGAAACATTAACTTTAGAGTGTTAATAAAATAATATGTTTAAGGATTCTTTGTACCTTTGCTCATGAATCTTATTGTTGTGAAGTGTAAAAACAATAACTTTAAAATGTTAATAAGTAACACAATAAGTTTCATTGAAGGAAATTGTACATAAAAAACAGTTCTAAATAGAGCTTAGACTGGTAATTGTATTTGTTGTTCCACAGTTGTAATGCTATACATCATAGTTGTAACATGCATAAATGCTTTACAAAATAATTCCCTGAGCTCGTAATAGGACTCTCGTGTAAACTTTAAAAGGAAGAGAACCTAGATAACCAAAACAATCAATTCAAAAAGGTCGGGAGATGATCATTACAAGCCAAACTGGGAGAAGTGCTCCCAACAAGAGACTAGTTTTCCCGATTATGGCACTTATGTGCTGGTCTGACACATCTTTCGGCAAGGAGTGACGAGAAATAAATGAGAGCAGTGATGGCGAATATCAATAGGATTGCATAATCTATTGTAAATACTTATGGCTTCATTTGAACAATGACAATAGTAATGCTGCCAGTGCACACGCGAGCACCAAACCACTTGGACTACCAATGCATTCAATCATATAAGCGTTATTTTTATATATAAACACTTAATACCAAAATTTTTGAAAAATTTTTGAGTTTGTTGAGAATCGAACTACCGCACTCCCAGTGCACACGCGCGTGCCAAATCACTTGGACTACCAATGCATTCAATCATATAAGCGTTATTTTTATATATAAACAGGTTCGGCCAAGCCCGGACTGGGCTAAACCCGGATTGTTACTGTAGCGGACGGGCTCATGGGCCGGGCTGGGCAGAGCTATGGACTAACGGTCCGGTCTCAAACCCGGACTGGTACTGTAGCGGGTTGGACTAAACCCGACCCGTGAACGGTTGAGCCCGTTACTGTAGCGGGTCGGGTAAGCCCGACCCGACCCAATTTGCAGCTCTAGTAATGCATATAGAGAAGTGTAGATGAAATGGACAGGAGCGTAAGATGTAGTTGCTCGCTCCCTGCAACCACCATAAGGAAAAAAACAAGATTGTTGTAAAAAAAATAACAACAAATAGTAATTCAATAATTCTTTTCTAGGTATTTTAAGGGCAACTACGGGTGACAACCCCATAAATTTTGATTAGTAATGATATTAAAATACTTATCAATATCAATTGCCTCTTTAAAATACTTATCATTGATTGTTAAGAGGCAATTGATAAGAATTTTAATATCACTACTAACCAAACTTTACGGAGTTGTTATCGTTAGTTGCCCTTAAAGTAACTAGAAAAGAGTTAATTACCTTTTGTTGTTATCTTTTTTACAACAATCCTATTTTTTTCCTTGTAATGGTTACAGGGAGCGAGCAACTACATCTTATGCTCTAGTCCATTTCATCTACATTGCTCTATATGCATTATTGATTGCCATTGTTCAAATGAAGCCAAAACTTTTTACAATAGATTATGCAATCATATTGATATTCATCATCACTGCTCTCATTTATTTCTCATCACTCCTAGCCGAAAGATAAGTGTCAGACCAACACATAAGTGCCATAATCGGGAAAACTAGTCTCTTGTTGGGAGCACTTCTCCCAGTCTGGCTTGTAATGATCATCTCCCGACCTTTTGGATTGATTCTTTTGGTTATCTGGGTTCTCTTCCTTTTAAAGTTCACACGAGAGTCCTATTACAGGCTCCGAAAATTATTTCGTAAAGCATTTCTGTATGTTACAACTATGATGTATAGCATTACAACTGTGGAACAACAAATAGAATTACAAATCTAAGCTCAATTTAGAACTTTTTTTATGTACAATTTCCTTGAATGAAACTTATTGTTTTACTTATTAACATTTTATAGTAATTTTTTCTATACTTTGTAACAATAAGATTTATGAGCAAATGTAAAAAGAATCCTTAAATGTATTATTTTATTAACATTCTAAAGTTATTGTTTCTATACTTCGCAACAATAAGATTCATGAGCAAATGAACAACAATAATACATTTGTATAAAAAATGTATTGTAGTTTTGAATAATGAACTAAAGATAATGTCTACGTTCCAAATCAGGGCATAGAACACAAAAAAATTATCAAGAAATAAATAGATTGTAATTAGTGGCTTATATACCTGGGAAGTTGTGGTGCACAGGTATCCGCCATTAATGGTGCACTGGTATCGGCGCCCATTGGTGTTGCACACAATTTTTGTTCAACACAATAGGACCAAGTATGTGGAAGTCTATAGGCATTTTATCAAGGAGAAATGTAGTATTGGTGTGATTTGTACTCGTTTTGTGACTAAGAGAGTACCTAATGCATTATTTTACTCTTTCCACGGCAAGCTGGGTATTCAAAAATTTTTACACTAGTTTGATGGGGAGTGTTGAGTTAGGTTATTTTATTTCTAAATGAGGGTATTTTTGTAATATGTAGAAATTAATATTTATACAAAAGGGTTGAGGGAGATAACCCTAGTTTTGATTTTTTTTGAGTGGTAAAACCCTAGTTCTAATTTTACTCTCACGTACGTCTCTGATCTCCTTCTTCGTCCTCTACTTGTTGTAGTTCGATTTGTCCTTACTATTCTTTTTGGCTTGTTTCTATTTTCAGGGGTTCAGTGCAGTCTAGGTGTTTACTTGGTCTGAATTCATAGAGGATTCTTTGTACATTTGCTCATGAATCTTATTGTTACAAAGTGTAGAAACATTAACTTTAGAATGTTAATAAAATAATACGTTTAAGGATTCTTTGTACCTTTGCTCATGAATCTTATTGTTTTGAAGTGTAGAAACAATAACTTTAAAATGTTAATAAGTAAAACAATAAGTTTCATTGAAGGAAATTGTACATAAAAAAAAGTTCTAAATAGAGCTTAGACTGGTAATTCTATTTGTTGTTCTACAGTTGTAATGCTATACATCATAGTTGTGACATGCACAAATGCTTTACAAAATAATTCCGGAGCTCGTAATAGGACTCTCATGTGAACTTTAAAAGGAAGAGAACCTAGATAACCAAAACAATCAATTCAAAAGGCCGGGAGATGATCATTACAAGCCAGACTAGGAGAAGTGCTCCCAATAGGAGACTAGTTTTCTCGATTATGGCACTTATGTGTTGGTCTGACACAAATCTTTCGGCTAGGAGTGACAGAAATAAATGAGAGCAGTGATGACGAATATCAATAGGATTGCATAATCTATTGTAAATACTTATGGCTTCATTTGAGCAATGACAATAGTAATGCATATATAGAATCATAGATGAAATGGACTGGAGCGTAAGATGTAGTTGCTCGCTCTCTGCAACCACCATAAGGAAAAAAACAGGATTGTTGTAAAAAAAATAACAACAAATAGTAATTCAATAATTCTTTTCTAGGTATTTTAAGGGCAACTAACGGTGACAACCCCATAAATTTTGATTGGTAGTGATATAAAAATACTTATCAATATCAATTGCCTCTTTAAAATACTTATCATTGATTGTAAATAGGCAATTGATAAGAATTTTAATATCACTACTAATCAAATTTTACGGAGTTGTTATCGTTAGTTACCCTTAAAGTAACTAGAAAAGAGTTAATTACCTTTTGTTGTTATCTTTTTTACAACAATCCTATTTTTTTCCTTATAATGGTTACAGGGAGCGAGCAACTACATCTTATGCTCTAGTCCATTTCGTCTACGTTTCTCTATACGCATTATTGGTTGTCATTGTTCAAATGAAGCCAAAACTTTCTACAATAGATTATGCAATCATATTGGTATTCATCATCACAGCTCTCATTTATTTCTCGTCACTCCTAGCCAAAAGATAAGTGTCAGACCAGCACATAAGTGCCATAATCGGGAAAACTAGTCTCTTGTTGGGGGCACTTCTCCCAGTCTGGCTTGTAATGATCATCTCCCGACCTTTTGGATTGATTCTTTTGGTTATCTGGGTTCTCTTCTTTTTAAAGTTCACACGAGAGTCCTATTACGAGCTCCGGGAATTATTTCGTAAAGCATTTCTGTATGTTACAACTATGATGTATAGCATTACAACTGTGGAACAACAAATAGAATTACAAATCTAAGCTCTATTTAGAACTTTATGTACAATTGAAACTTATTGTTTCTATACTTCGCTGCAATAAAATTCATGAGCAAAGGTACGAAGAATTCTAAAATGTATTATTTTATTAACATTCTAAAGTTATTGTTTCTAAGCTTCGCAACAATAATCCTCAATGAATTCAAACCACGTAAATACTTAGACTGTACTAAACCCCTGAAACAAAAACAATTTAGAAAGAATAGTAAGGACAACTTTAACTACAAGAAGAGGAAGAAGGAGGAGATGAGAGACAGACAATAGGAGGGAGAGATGTACGTGGGAGTAAAATTAGAACTAGGGTTTTAACCCCCCAAAATCAAAACTAGGGTTATCTCTATCAACCCTTTTGTATAAATATTAATATCTACATATTACAAAAATACCGTCATTTAGAATTAAAATAACCTAACTCAACACTCCCATCAAGCTAGTGTAAAAATGTTTTGCATCATAGCCGTTGTCTAATTTTGCCATCTGTTTTAATTTGAAATTGCAAAATCCACGAAGTAGAAAAGATTGGTTCATATTTACGCAATGATCAATTGTTATGTCGTTGTAATTTGCAAACCCCTACATTCAGTCTATTGTTTACTAAAGTTTTCTATTTATTAAAAAAGAATTTTCTAATGATATTTTTTGTTCTCCTCTAATCTAGTATACATTTATGTAATTTGTGTTTCGATTGTTTATTTGTGTCTAAATAATACTCCATATCTTTGGACATTGTTAGAAAAAAGTTTTTGAGAAAATATATAATTAGTCAAAATACAAACTATATAAAATATAAGCAATTCAGAGAAATTAATAGAAAAACTAACCTGACCAATTGTGAGGTGGGATAATGGCAGTTCTAAAGTTGGTATGGCTCATCGTGTTAAGATTGTAACGGACAATAGCAGCTCCAAAATTCAAGCTCACAAACCACCATAATGTAGTATTCCATTAGGAGGAAAAGAACCGTCTCGGTTAGAATTCTCCCAAAACTCATAATTTACAATATATGAAAAGTGTGAAAAACTGTCACAAATGTTTACATTATATATGTCTCTCATATTAATAATGGGGGATAAAGCCATCCTATATAGGCATGCATTTCAAGAATTTAATCTCACGATAGGAAAATAAAAACCCAATTAACTACCTCATAATCTTTTTTTAAGCATGGAATATAAGAAAATGTAATGACGATAAAACTTATCATAAATTGGTCATAAAAATATTCAAGACTTGTAACCGAATATTAACTTGAGCAATTAGAAATTGCAAAATTAGTCTAATTAAAATTTTCCAAATTCATAAAACAAAAATATTTGCTAATGTTTATGGAATCAGTTGTTGTATCCTTGTAATGTTTTCTATTTATTAATAAAAATAAATTTCTAATAATATTTTTCGCTCTCCTCTAATCTAGTATATTTAATTTCATATCTTTTCTGTTTTTATTTTTTTATCGATTTGTCCCTAGAGAAATTTTATTTTATATTATTAGAGAGCCTTCTCTAAACATATATAAATAGTCAAAACACAAATTTAATAAAAATTGAGAAATTAAAAGAAAATAGAAAATTTGGCCTATGAGATTATGAGGCGCGATGATCTACTACCATAAAAACGAAGACAAATCATGCTTTCTACCCGTGTCTTATCACGGTCCATAATCGTAATTAAAAAAATCAAATAAATGATATTAAATACTAAATAGCGTAATTATTTTTAGCTTTAAGATCTCATATTTTATTAAAATTGTGATTATTTTAATTTATAAAATCTCCATAATATGAATCTGTAATAATTAATAGCCATAAGATCACGCATTTTTTTATTAAATTGTGATTATTTCTTGAATATACAACTTCAATCTTTACATAATTGAGCTATATTATTTAACACGTTTTCCTTTCTATTTTATTTCTATGGATAACCCTCAATTAATTGCATCCAATAACTGTTCCATATCATTGTCAGTTGCAATTATAATTGCCTATTGCCCATGTTAAAAGCATATTCTTTTTATTTTTTCTCAATCAGACTTGATAATGTTGAATATCACTCCCAAGCAATCATCATCACCGGATGATGTTCGTTATTTTCATCGATCATTACCACCTATCTCCTCCAAAATTACTGTTGATTGCCTTATCATTGATGATAGTTTACAATTTGATTTAACTCACCTCTATGAAGTTCATAACAAGACTAAAACTAACTAACCATTGGGGTTGGTTCGATTAAAAGAGACCTAGGAATTTTAAGCCTGGTACCTAGTTCAGGATAGTAGATTCATGTCGCCGTCAATGTGTGAACTAGTCGCGATTTGCTGATAAGTGAGTTAAATGGCCGAACCCTAGACCTTTGGAGGGTTAAGCTCCAGCGTTAGGCCTTTAAAACTAAAAATAACTGTAATTTTTTTTATTTTGTTTTTCTACAACACAAATTTTTTTTATGGGCAAGAAAAAAATTATATTAACTCAATGAGGAGTACACGTACAATGAGTTAAAAAGGTTAGGGCTGAATTATCATCATTGTAAAGGGAATAAATCCCAAATTAGATTAGCATATACCTCTATCACCAATCATATGCTCACCCACACCCAAAACACTTTAAACACCGCTTACAATGTCAAAGAAAGAAAACAAACCTAAAAAACTCCCCTTGAATATCCCCCAAAACACTACTGATTTGATCCCCACTTCTACTTCATTACTCGCAACTGCTTGAACCCATTGCCTAAAATCCTGCTATTGGCTATTGCTCGTGAGATATATATGAACATCAACCAGCTGAGGCAAAACTTTTAACAGTCTAGAAAAAATACAATCAACTCATGTTCCTTAAACTAGAATCATTGGAACACATTCATAATGTGTAATGTTTTGAAATTTATTTATTTTGGGTTTGGATTTGGGCCATAAATATTTATTTAATGGTATTGTTGTTTGGCCATGGGCCAAATAAGTTTTGAATTATTTTTGGGCTAGGCCCATTATTGGTTGGATTATTTATGGGTTAGGCCCATTGGAATTAAATGGAAGATGTAAATGTGTTAGTGTGTGAGTGTGATACACCGTAGTAAAACCCATATGAAACTTCTTCTATACACTTCCACCTTTCCCCTCAACCCAGCCATATCTCTCTCTCTCCTCTCTCTCCTCTCTCTCTCCCGTCACTCTCTTCTCTCTCTCTCACCTTTCTCTTTCTCTCTCTCTCCAAGAGAAGCTCCGGCCGAAATCGCCATTTCCGGCCACTCTCCGGCGACATCCGACCTTCGCTCAAAGCACGAAAGTTGACCGTCTCATCGAGATCTTCGATTTCAACTGAGTGGAATTTTGATAGGACTCCGTTTGGGCCTCCATTTTTCTAAAAATTCGTCATTTGTCAAGAGATAGTTTAATATTGTGTTAATGCCCTATTCTCTCTATTTTTATGATTTTAGAATGTGTTTTGGGTGTTAGAATAACATTGTGTGAATATTTGTTACTATGAACACCTAAAAAATCTCATATTTGGGTGATCGATAACATTGTGTGAATAACGCGTGCCACGTGTTTGATAAAATATTTATGAGAACATTGGATTTATGTGTTTATGTGATTCGGTAGTTATTTAGATTTTTGGAATTTAAATATTGATAAGTTGTGAACTTTAAATGAATATATTGTTCATTTGATATGTATATATATATGTATATATATATATACATTATGTTTTAAGTATTGGATTAATGATTTTGGCATTGAGCATGACCATATCATAGCATCTTTGTGGCCTTGTCGGCTTATGCACGGCATTGGGATGGATACATTTATGGATGGTACTCCCTTAGGGAGGGGTACTAAGGATGAAAATTTCGGATGTGGGTGTGGTGGTGAGGAAAAGGACGGATGGCTCCCTAATAAACATTCACTCCAATCTTTACTCGGTTAGCTCCCGGGGATTGGTTTTAGCTACACTCCTTGTGTGGGTGGCCCATATTCCAGTGGAGAGTGTGTGTGCATTGGGATGGGCATTGTTGCATTTAAGCCATTGAATTGGTTTCATTGCCTTGGTGGCATTATCATTGCACTTCATTTCATTTTCATGAATTTAGAGATAGTATGATATTTTCACAATATTTTTCTACTAAGCCGTCGTGCTTAATCAAACAAAATAAAATCACTTTCAGGTGAAAAGGATAAGGACAAAAGCCCGACTTAATTTGACCGTGTTCGGATCCTTTGAAGGCTTTCCCGAGGATCTAGCTTCATCGAATGTTTTGTGGTATTTAGAGTAAAAGCATGTAATCCTTTGGATAATTTAGAACCTTAGAATAGGTTTAAATTATATTTGTTACATGTATTCATTATTGGGCACGTGTTAGCCCTTTTTATTTCAAACATGTGAAAGAAACTATTTTGATGATAATTTTATTCGGGCAAAGGTTTAGCCCTTTTAAAATTAATATTGTTGTACCAAAACTTGACTTTTCAACGGGTGTTCAGGTAGGATAACCCCTTTAAATTCCGCATTTTTGTTTGGTCCACGTAGGACCATTCTCCATATTCTTTGACTTTTGACCTCGCTCCCGTGGTTTGGTTTTCGGGGCGCGACATAATGCCTTGCCAATTGTATATAAAATCGTGAACCTAAAGTGTAATTATTTAAATTGTAGTGGGCTAAGTTAAAATAGTTCAAAAACCTTGGCAAACCCTGTGGTTTACCTTATGTGCAGCTTACCTACTTGTTATTATAAAATATGCAAAGAATCCCCTCCTAGTTCACCTCTTATGCGGTTTACTTCCATATCACTCCTCTTATGCGGTTTACTTCCATATCACTTGTAATTAAACAAAGAATCTATCATTAGTTTTGGATTAAACTACAACTCTAAACTCCGTTAACAAGTTTAAAAGAACACTTTTCTCCCTTATGATTTCTGATAAATATAGAGATCTTCCCTGTAATTTTTGAAATTACTATATAAAGTGAACACAATATTCCGTAATCTAATAACAAATAGTAACTACTCAATAATTTTAAATCAATTAACAACAAACCCAAAATATATATATATAAATTAAAAAGTATTTAATTTTTTTTTAATTTATAAAATTGTCGGTCTAAAGATGGTAAAATTAATTTTTGTTACTTAAATTTTCTTTCTTTGCCGATAAAAAAAATTGTATATAGCTATCGCACACTCTCATCTAGTATAATCACAATCGCTTCCGTCACTATTTATTTGTGTGTTTCTTTTATCAGTTATACTTTTTTTTTCTTGTTCTTACTTTTTTTTGCACTTTCAATGGCTTATGCATCACATGTAATCATATTAAAAAATGCCAATCAAGATCCATTTAGTAGTGGTTAAAGCTCCAAAAGTATATTAAAAAGTGTGATTAGTGTATAAAAAATAATAAAATTATTGAAAAGTGTGAAATATTAGGAGCAAAAATTTTTAAAAATGCTATTAACATGAACAACTGAACACACAAATATACAAACTCTCTCATATCGAGTATATAAATCTCACACATAATAGATGAAGTTCGCACACTCCGTGTCAGAGAATTTATACACATATGCACAAATGTTGGTGTAATTAGTTTTTTCAAAAAATATTGTCATTTTAATGTTATTGAACGGTTGTTAGCAGTACCCATCTTATTATCCTTGCCAATCATTATCATCTTCCCTATCATACATCACTATCAATATCACCACCCATGTTTGAATTTTTTTTTTTGTAAATAATGGTAACCACGTTTTGGTTTGAAGAAAAAAAAATATGATTAACGATATGTTCAGTAAACTATGTTAGAAAAGAAAAGATCTGGAATAGTTGTGATCTTTATTAACTTGGTGAAAAAAATTAAAAAAAAAAATATTAGCGTTTTTATCACTGTCATGTTTGGGTTAGCGAAAAAACAAATCGGATAGGCATAATAATGATATATTTGTCATTTCTTTTCCTTTCATTTGTTTTTAGGGAGAAATTCATTTTATCAAACTGTGGTCTTGCGGTTTTGGAGTAAAGTGTAATAGTTACTTTTTTCATCTAATTAACAGAATCTTTTTTAAATTCCCTGTGTTTGAGAGTGGTGAAGAAAAATGATTTAGTTTAAGTTC
>BRYE01000015.1:16834638-16842138 GCA_030159115.1 Actinidia arguta var. hypoleuca | reverse complement strand
GCTGGACTTCTCTACTTGTGGAGTGGCACTGTTGTCCATCGTCGTCAATCTGTGCTCGTAGATATGATGATACGAATCACGTGCCACCTTTGCAAAAATAAATACCCATATAATCAAAAGGAACCACCCCAAAAATGGGAAAAGGATCTCTACAAGTATAACCGGGACAAGTGCTCCGATTGTGAGACCAACATTGCTGAGCATGGCCTGAATACGTTGAGTTTTGGCCATTGTTGCAGCAGCGAATACCAAACCAGATATATTTATAACCAAGATAAAAGCATACGTCAGCTGTGTTTCGAAGGGCGTTTGATTCTCATTTTTATACTTTAGTGGAAGGATGCCAAGTATCAACATGCTGGGATAACCAAAAATAACGTGCAAGGAAACAGAAGAAGAAGCTGATCCTTCCCTACAAACATCGCAAGAAAATTAAATTAGCTTACTTTAAACACATAAAATTAAGGAATCACAATCATAGAATTAAACTTATTTCAAGATAACATCCTTAAAGTTCAAAAAGTCTTCATGTTAATTATAAAATTAGTGTACAATAATTCATTATAATCTACATAGAAGTGAGAAAAAAACAAAGAAAGAAGGAGAGAATCACTGATTCATTTCGGGATAGAGTACGAAAGAATGACTGACGATTAGTCGTTGTTGTGAAATCCTTAGATATAAATAATCAAACAAAAATTATATCAATATAAGAAATTAAGAGGAAACATAAAAATTAGCATGCGACATTGTGAGGTGTGATATTCATTATAACAAAATCGAAAAAAGATCACCTGTGATATTTAGTTATTTATCTCAGTTATCAAATCAGGACCTATGCAGGAGTAATAATTGATTTCACGATTTATAACCATAATAAAAAAAATCAAATAATAGAGATTAAATTTATAATTTCATTTTTTATAACATAGATTAAAAATCAAATGTCATTTTACTAAAAGGCGTGGTTGTTCTTAACATCATGATCTCGTTTTTTTATTAGAATCATGATTAATTTTTAATTTATAATCTGACTTGTATATATAGATATATATAGATCTATATCTATCAATTTCTTCAATATACAATCTCAAACACCGATAGAACCCATGGTAAATTTGTGCTATATATATTCTGATTTGGTGCTATGAATGAGTTATTGTGAGTCAATACTTTTGTAGCGCGGCATCAAAGTAGAGCAGATTATACCATAAGATCAAATTGTAAATTGTAAGTTTATTCTCATTCTTCCTTTGTCTCATACTATTCAATAATTAATGGGTTGATTGAATTTTTATCATTGACTTGCAGAAAACAAGGCAAACACAATTAGGCTACGCTTGGCTTGATGGAGTTGAATTAAGGCAATAATGAGCTTCGAATGGAATGAAATAAGAATAATAATTCGATTCCAATATTTGATTATGTATAAGATTTAGCTTGGAATGAAATGCAATGAGATAGGAATAATAAATAAAAAAATTGAAACTTCAAAGTTTTAAGCTTCAATTTAAATTTTTTTCTTGTTTTCAGTTTTTTTCTATTTCTGTACAATCTTTTCTGTTTTCAGTCTCTGAAAAAAAAAACTATTTTTCTTTTTTCTTTTTATGTTTCAATATTTTTTTAGTTTTTTTTATTTGTAATTTTTTTGTTTCTTTTTTGAGTTATTAGTTTTTGTTTTTTATTTTTTTATGTTACGTTTTTTGTTTTTTGTTTTTTGTTTTTTGTTTTTTGTTTTTTGTTTTTTGTTTTTTGGTTTTTGGTTTTTGGTTTTTGGTTTTTGGTTTTTGGTTTTTGGTTTTTGGTTTTAATTTTTTTTCTTCTGTTTTTCAGTTTTTTTTCCTCTTTCTGTTTTCAAATTTAATTTTTTTTTTTCTTCTGTTTTTTGCGAGAACCCGTGTTAAATTTAGTACTTTGGGACTCACACCAGTTGGGGAACATTTAGAGACCATTGGAATATGTTTTATCTTTTTTAGAATGATTGAGTGGCCTAATCGTAATAGTTAAAACGTTGTGAGTCAAATGGGATGTATTTATGAATTTGAGGGAGCTATAGCGTGATTAGGGCTATAAGAACCCAAATCAGCCGAGAACAACCAGTTTCGACTTCATATCTCTCTTCTCTCTCTCCGCCGAACACCACGCCGGCGATCACCACCACTCTCCTCTCTCTCTCACAACAACAACACGACCGCCACAGCACCACTACCACCACCACCACCACCGTTTCTCCCCTCCCCTTTCTCCCCTTTTCCCAATTTTTTCTAAATTTCTCCTTTTTCCCTAAATTTCTGACGCGGACCAAATCGGTCACCGCAAAATCTTCCAAATGCCCGCTCATCCCTTGGGTGAAGACACCGTTGGAGTCGGGTGACCACGACGACATGGGATTCGCACTTGGATGACCGTGGAGACATAGGCTCCGTATTTCGGTTGAGGTAGGAACCTTTAATTTGATGTAAAATTTTTTAAAAAGCGATATTTGAAAATGCATG
Organism: Actinidia arguta var. hypoleuca; assembly: GCA_030159115.1. Classification (NCBI taxonomy): domain Eukaryota; kingdom Viridiplantae; phylum Streptophyta; class Magnoliopsida; order Ericales; family Actinidiaceae; genus Actinidia; species Actinidia arguta. Next base: position 16,839,643 of record BRYE01000015.1, on the reverse strand, counting down.
AATAAAATTGGTTAATGATTAGCCGTGTGGGCTAAATTGGTTAAAAGGCAAAAATTCAAGTTAATTAATGGTTGATCGCGTAGGCTTAATTGATTAATTGTATGTTTAATTAATTGATAGTCGAGTGAGCTAAATTGGTCAGTTGAAGAATTAGTTGTGGCAATTTTGTTTGGTTGGTTAGAAATTTTAAGGTGCAATCCTGGGCTGCACGACGTGGCCCAATGCAATTTAGGGATTTCGTTAAAGTGAAACTTTTTTCTTTGGGCTTGGAAGTTGGGATTATTTTCTTTAGGTCGTACCTTTGGTTTTATTGTATTTACCATATGGTTCGCATATGTTAGTTTTGTAATTTGGGAGTTGGGATTAGAGGTATGTGATATTTGTAATTTGGGGTTCATTTGTTACCTTTTTCCTATTGTCATGTGTTTAGGAGCATTTGAATGTCGTATACTTCCTAAATCATATTCGTACATAGTATTAATCTTTTTTGAAAATGAATAAAATTTTCTTTTGTTAATAAAATAAGAATATTCAGCTATCATGTTCCAGAAAAAGATTTTCATACTAAAAAGACAAATCTTCAAGTCTAGTCCAAATATATACTGGCCTTGAACATGATACCGAATAAGATATAACCACTATTTCTTTATTTTTACAACATATTTTTAATTAAGTGCTCGAGTACTAATATAAAATAAATAAATAATATATTAGATATATGGGCCAAATTGGGTTGAAAATTATATATTCAAGCTCGGACCAATAAAAAAATGGGCTTGAAATATGAACACGTCACATCCAAATGGAGCCCAAACCCTTGAATAAAAAAGGGTTGGGTTGAGTTGAGTTGAGTTGGGCAAGCTAGGCGAGGAACTGGGCCATGCCCACCACATACCATGGAATTAGGTGGTAATTATTAATTAATAGGAGTTTGAAAGTAAAATTTAAGGTGTTAAAATCTTCCTAGAGTAGGTGTGACGCGAGAGCTGGGTTTGAGTAGAATTACCCTGAATGAAAAGTATAGATTCTCAGGGGCAATAGCATAAATCTACTGTGTATCACGGACGATTAACATTAACCACCACCCATGCTTTACATTATAGATTGATCATGCTTTCACAAAAGGGAAAATTAATGATTTATATTATGGATGGATTTAATCATTTATCTACTTTACAAAGAAAAAAAAGTAAAATATTAAAAGAAAAACCCTAAGGTTTAACACTGATTCTAAATTAACCCCTCATCTTTTAATTTTTTCGATTCAAATCCTAAACTTTTAAATTGGTTTCAATTTCAACTTTCCATGTAACTCCTTAAATAATCCTAAGGAAAGAGTTGTATATTTGTCATTTTTTTCAAAATTTTATGAATAATTTGGGCATGGTGACTATTTAAATTTCAATTGGAGTCACAATGGCAATAATGTTACAATGATGGTTTTGCTATTTCAATGTTGTTAGGTGTGGGTGTGGTGACAGGTTACATTGGGTGGTGGCTCCTTTTGTAGCAAATGCTACTGGTGGTTGAGGCTAGTTAGGAAATGAAAGGAGGTGCTGGAGTTGGTAGTGTTTGGGTGGTAGTTTTTAGGGTTTCAAGGTTTGATAAGGGGGAATTTGGGGAATAAGAAGAGAAAGGAAATAAAACAAATAAACAAATATTTAAGAAGTGTGCCGAGAAAGGTGTAGATAATGAGAAAAGAAGAAGGTGTGAATAGAAGTTGCCCCTAAAGGGAGAAGAAAAAGGTACTAAATAAAAGAATTATCCTTCCTCTTTTTGCCATTTCTTAACAGAGATTGAAGCATAATATTAGATGGCTTTAAGTGATACCAATTTAGAAGTGTAGGTTTTAAATTGAAAAAATTAGAATTTTAGAGTTTGATTTGTTATTGGGTCAAACCTTGAAATTATTTTTGTAATTTTTTTCTAAACAAACGTGCGAAATAATAAGTAATAATATTTTAAAATTAAAACCAGTCATGCTTGATTTTTTTCTAAACACTTATAGATACCAAGATAAAACCTGTCAAACAGTACATGTCAATCTACTAAAAAAAATCTCATTAAAAAAAAATCTTCTGAAAAAAACCCCACCAATGGCCGATACCAATGCATCACCAATGGCCGCCGACACCCTTGTACCACCAATGGCCAGTACAATGCACCACCACCTCTCAAGTATGTAAGCCACTGTTTATACTCCATTTATTTCTTGCTACTTTTTTTTTTGCTATCTGCGCCATGATTTGTAACTTAGACATTACCTTTAGTTTATTATTCAAAACTTTAGTACATTTTTTATGCAAATGTATGATATTCGTGCCTGTATAATTCTTTAATATCACTATATTGGCATAATGCCATTAATTGTACCCAATGGCGACCCCACATGAACACATATGGTGTTGGCCGAACCCACTTAAAACATAACATGCTATATATATTACGTAAACTTTTTATTTCTTAAAAATTTAACATTATAGTCACCATTGAAAAATGAGTTTGAACCCTTTTGGATCACTTAATCTATTATTAGAAAAATAGTCGTCCACTAGAACATCATTGTCATGGTTTTTTTTTTGCATATAATATCTAATTCTGAATCACTTGTCATTAAAAATATGTACATATACAAAAATTTAGTGAACTGATCATGCGTGTTATGTATCAAGGAAAATAATTTAAGAATATTTTTATATTTAAAGCTCATCCAAAATAATATAACGATGACATTTCTAAATTATTAGTCACAGTGGTGGCTATTTAGATTTAAAATGAAATGACCATTTTAGTGAGAATCCATGGTGGCAGCGATTCAGAGAGATAAGAGAACTTTGGGTTCTAATTTTAGGGTTGGCCATTTTAGTAATTTTGTGGAGGATTGAATTTGGAATTAAAAAAAATCTAGTTTGGGTGTATGCTCAGACCTAATTGGTTCGCAAGGTGGCCATCCTATACAATTCTAGAAAGTCGGGAAAAAAATTTAAAAAAATGAACAAAACTGTCTCTCAAGTTTAGATCGTAAATTAGTTGAAGAGAGAGATGAATGATGTGAAAGATAACACTTTTATTGCTTTACTTTTTTTTTCTCGTTAAAAATGGAAAAAAAAAAAAAAGAAAAAGATGAGATTTTAATGAGAAAAATGTTATTTTCGAAGTACTTAAAAACAAGGGCAAAATTCATTTTAACTTCATTTACTCCTTTGGATTGTAGCTCCCTAATAATTTTCAAACTTGCTATTCTAAACAAAAACTATTCGGTTTTAACTTTTTAATCATTAAAACAGTAAGTTTTGGGATTCTTTACCACTTTTGCTAACTTTTTTTGCATTGTATAAGATGGCCAACCGATTAGGTCTGAGCATACACCCAAATTAGATTTTTTTTAATTCCAAATTCACCCCTCCATGAAATTACTAAAATGGCCAACCCTAAAATTAGAACTCAAAGTTCTCTTATCTCTCTGAATCGCGGCCACCAGGGCTTCCCACTAAAATGGTCATTTCATTTCAAATCCGAATAGCCACCACTGTGATTAATAATTTGGAAATGACATCGTTACATTATTTTGGATGAGCTTTAAATATTCCTAAATTATTTTCCTTGATACATAGCACGCATGATTACTAAATTCTTGTATTCGTACATATTTTAATGATAAGTGATTCAGAATTAGATATTTTATACAAAAAAAAACCATGACAATTATGTGCCAGTGGACGACCATTTTTGTAATACAAGATTAAGTAGTTCAAAAGGGTTCATAACTCATTTTAAACGATGACAGTACTGTTAAATTTTAAAAAATTATATAATATATATAGCATTTTATATTTTAAGTGGGTTCGGCCGACACCGTATGTGTTCATGTGGTACCGATACGGCGTTATGGAAAAAATTAATAAAGAATTATACAGGCACGGCTATGATACATTTGTTTAAAAAATGTACTATAATTTGGAATAATAAATAAATGTAATGTCTAAGTTACAAATCATGGCGTAGATCACAAAAAAAAAATGTATCAAGAAATAAATGGAGTTTAAATTAGTGGCTTACATACCTGGGAAGTGGTAGTGCATTTGATATCAGCTATTGGTGGTACACTGGTAATTGGTGGTGAATTGGTATCGACCATTGGTGAATTTTTTTTATGGGATTTTTTTCAGTAGATTAACATATATTATTTGACTTTATCTTGGGTATATATAAACTTGTTAGAAAAAATCAAGCATGATTGGTTTTAATTTCAAAATCTTATTATTTAGTTTGTTTGGAGAAAAATTACATAAATAATTTTAAGTTTTGACCCTAGTAACAAATCAAACTATAAAATTTTAATTTTTTCAATTAAAAACATATACTTCTAAATTGGTATGAATTAAAGCCATCCAATATTATCCCTCAATCTCTGTTAAGAAATGGCAAAAGAAGAAGAATAATTTTTTTATTTAGTACCTTTTTCTTTTCTCATTAGCTACACCTTTCTCGGCACACTTCTTAAATATTTGATTTTTTTTATTTCATTTCTCAACAGACTCCCCCTTCTCAAACCCTAAAAATTACCACCTAAACACTGTCAAATCCAGCACCTCCCTTCACTTCCTAACCACCAGCATTCGCTACAAAGGGGCCACCACCCAACGTAACCCATCACCCCACCCACACCCAACAACACATTAAAATAGCAAAACCATCATTGTAACACTATTCAAATTTCAAACACCAAGTGGTCATTGTGATTTCAATCGAAATTTAAACTAGTCACTGTGCCCAAATTATTCATAAAATTCTGAAAAAAATGACAAATATACAGCTCTCTCCTTAAGATTATTTAATGAGTTATGTGGAAATTGAAACAATTTAAAAGTCTAGGATTTGAATCAAATAATTTTTAAAGATTTGGGTTTAATTTGGAATCGGTGTTAAACCTTGGGTTTTTTCTTGTAATATTTTACTTTTTTTTCTTTGTAAAAGCATGATAAATGATTAAATCCATCCACAA
>BRYE01000015.1:16782138-16794638 GCA_030159115.1 Actinidia arguta var. hypoleuca | reverse complement strand
AACTAAAAACCTCCTCACTCGTAACAAAGGCAACGGATCTTTATTATTTGTCCACTGTGTATAAACTATTGCGCAACCGTCTTCTTTGGGTTCATTCCTGACCATTAGTGCTTGGAGAAACCTCAATTGCGATGGTTAGTCGGTTTTCTTCAATCTTTATCTCACTTATCATGGTCACTAATGGCACCAGTCCCCTAACTTTTCATTATTGTGTACTTATAATTTATTAAAAATTGCCTAACTAAAAACCTCCTCACTCGTAACAAAGGCGACAGATCTTTATTATTTCTCCACTGTGTATAAACTGTTGCGCTACGAGGAGCTTTAAAATCGTTCTAAGATCTTTCTGATTTGAAATAAAGATTCTCTCTCTTTCGTAGCCATATTTATCACACAACGCAGAGAATGGTACATCCTTTATTGCATTGCATGCTACGTCTACATTATAATTAAATTACACTTTGTACTCTTAAAGATTATCCAATTATCACTTTGACCTTTAACCCTTATTATTTTGCAATTTAGTCTCTCAACTATTGCCTGTTTGTCAAGTAGCTTAACTGTTGTCAAAATTACTTGCGTAAAAAAAAAGAGAGAGAGAAAAAATGTTTTCAAAATCTTGTAACTTAACAAGTCATGCGGCACAGTGCCTTTGAAGCAGATTTTAAACCGAGCGGACTTGACATGGTTTCGCTAGTGAACTAGATGACATTTTCAATTGGAGGACCAAATTGAGAAAATAGAAAGATTAAGGTCAAAAGAAATTATGTTATAGTTTAGTGGTGGAAGCGCAATTTACCATTGGATTAGCATTTTAACAAGAAAATATATTTTCAAAGAAACCACAACTGATTTACTTAATATTTTCAGGGATGCTAAACCAACAAAGCTACTCATTCCTATTTGGTTTGATCAAAAGTTTGTTTGAGATCAGTTTTTTAATTGTCTAAACAAAACAAACCTGAACATATTTTTAAGTTCGATAAGTTTTCAAATTAAGCATGGGCAAGCCACTATATAGGGCTCATAAGTATATATTGCATACAAAAGTTAAGATACTTGAGCTTGACTCGTAATAGATTTGACAAAAACTCATTTGAGATAAGCTCAATAAATTAGAAAACTAAGTTTGAATCCATTTTTGAAGCTTATTAAGTTTTCAAAATAAAGTTGAAAACTTCATTACTTAGATTGATAAATTCATAATGTATAAGAAATTGCGATACTAAAGCTTGGTTTATAATCGGCTAGATAAAAACTCACTTGAGATCTGCTTGAATAAACAAACAATGCTTCAACACTTTTTTGGGTACTCGTTATGTTTAAAATTAAGCTCGAATAATCTACTACTTGACTCGACTCAGTTTATTTGCAACCATACTTGTTTATCTAGGGTTTTATGACATTGAAGACATTACAAATTGGGTCATCAATTGGAATCCTAACTTGGCATGTGCGGCCCAGTCCAACTCAAAGTCCTGTTGGATCAACACCTCAAATGACTATTTTACCCCTCTTAACACCGAACAATTACCAGTTGATTGGTGGATCTAGGCAATCTTGCAAATCTCGAACATAAATACTTGGGTTTTAATAGTTGTAATTAGCATTGAAGGAAATCATGGGAAAATGGGACAAGATTTTTTTAAAAAATTACCATTTTAAGTGTTACCTGAAGAAATTAAAAACAACAATTAAAGCAGTGTATGAAAATGGAATAATATCACCGAGGGACACTTGAATGTTCTTAATGGCAGCCTGTGAGGTTTGGTTGGCACAAGAACTGGATCTGTTAAATGGCTTCTCTCTCTCTATTAGAGCATCTCCATTGCAAAGGTTAAATCCGAGTGTTAAGTTGTCCATATATGCAAAAGTTGGACCCAATTTAATTTACTAAGTACTTTGCTAACTAGTGAACACAAGAAAGATCCATTGCACTAGCAAGAGTTTCATAGTCTACAAGTTAAACATTTATTAATAAATTGATCACACCTAATAATTTTGAGGTTTAATGATGTGGGACCCTCAAGAGTTTGCTAGCATGCTAGTTGCAGTTAACAAATATTTTAATAGCTGACAACTTTAGCATCTTTCTTAACATATATAGTAGAGAACAAAAAATTTACTTAACATACTAATTAGCTAATATCTTGCACTAACACAACCACTAGTGTGTGCAATGGAGATGCTCTTTAAGAGGCTAAAGTATAGGTATATACTATATACCACTTAATGCATTGGATGCACTTGAACGAGGGGAGGTTGAGATTTGAATTCAAGTTTCATCAATAGAGGCATGTACAATTTATAGCATGTCACCCTGAAGATTGTATAGTTTTTGTACATAAAATAGGACTGGTGGATTGGAATGAATCTAATTTCTCTATGTTTGAATTTAATTTTATAAACAAACGAACACAATAAAAGTAATCAATAATTATGGTATTCAATTCAGAGTTGTCAATTTTGTACTGTACCGGGTGGTATCTATTGTATCGAATGAAAAACATAACACATAACCTTCTATTATTTTCCTCTCAAAATACTAGCATGTACTGCCCGCACAGGAAGAATTCAGGATTCCTCTTGTACATAAATTGCAGTGATATTTTGAAATTTTTTGTGGGTGTTTGCAATTGTTTTTTCAAGCAGTTTTCTAGATTTTAGCTTAAAAAAAAAAACACTTCGAAAGTGTTAGCGATTGCTTTTTTTTTTTTTAAACTTTTTTTGGGGTGAAATAATTAATTTTTAAAAGCTACCTAACCCATGTTTTTTAGGTTTTTCTTATATCTATTAGCAAGTTATATAACCAAAATGACGAAATACTCCATGCTTGTTTAGTTTAATTACTGTTGAAATACAAGCATATTTGATTTTAATGATTAGAATATCTGTAGCATAAGTTAAAAGTTCATTTTCACAGCAATTGCACACACTCATTTTAAAACTTCAAGGATTTCTATAAGGATTTGTTCACTTGAATCTTATGATTTATTGTTTAAATTATCTTAAACTAGTAATATGCTGTTAAATGTTACCTTGTTTATGTTATAAGAAGAACAATATAGAACTATCAGTTACCACAAGTGACTCCCATGGCCCATCCATTGCCACGGGGATGGCTTCCCTTTACAAATGATTAGCACATGGAACTTGCTCCTTTTGCAGCAATGACTTGTATCCAAGCACAAATGATTTGCACATGGGCTCGCACATGATACTACCTCAAATTATATTTCAATTTGTCACGCCACCGATCTGATATTCATTCATCCTTGGTCTAAAATGAAATGTCCCCAATGTTTTTCATAGGGTTAGTCAAAAAGTCTAGAATTGGGAGCTCTAATGTCCCAACACCAAGATAAATAATGAAAAATACTTTTCCCGCCTCCCCTAACACCGCGTCCCCTTGTCCCCCCTTGTTCCCTCGTCAAATTATCCTTCTACCCCCACTCTTTATTCATTTTTCCTGTTATCTCCCTTCTTTTTTTTCATTTGTCTTTTTTTTTTTTTAATATTTTTATCAGTTTTGTTTTGTTTATGAAATTTATTTTTTTCTTTGTCAGTTTTATTTTTATTTTTAGATAAAAATTTATTTTTATTATATGTTTTTAATATTTTGTTTGTTTTATTTTTAATTTTTTTTTTTAGTTTTTTTTAGTTTTTATGTAGTTTTTTTTTATTTTACTAGTTTTATTTATTTTTTGTTTATTTTTTTTTGTTTAATTTTTGGCACCCGTCAGAACCTCCCCCTCTCTCAATATTGATTAGAATTTTTATTTGTATATATTTTCGTGTATCTCTTTGTTGTGTATTATTACATGTACTCTTCTTATTTTGATTCGTATTTTTATACTTTTTAAATTTTTTATAAATAATGACTCCCAAAATCTATAACTAAAAAATAAACAAAAGATTACAATTAGAAAAAACAAATAATTAAATAAAAAAAAATACACAAAATTGAAAAAATAAACTAAAAAAACTAAAAAAAAAATACAGAAAACTGAAGAGAGAGAAAGAGAGAGAGGTGGGTTGGTTTGGGGAGGGTAAAATAATAAATTCATTAGGGAGACAATTTCCTCCCTCCCCCTGTCAGAAGGGGGGTGAAAAGAAAATTACTTTTCCCGCCCCCTACAATACACCCCCTTGTCCCCCCTTTGTCCCCTCGGTAAATTACCGTTCTGCCCCTTCCCTTTAATCCTTTTCTCATCTCTCTCCCTTCTCCTTTTTAATTTATTTTTTATTTTTTTTTAATGTTTTTATCATCTTTTTTTTGTTTATTAAATTTAATTTTTTTTTTATCAGTTTTTTTTTAGATAAAAATTAATTTTTATTATATGTTTTTAAAATTTTGTTTGCGTTTTTTTTTTTGTGTTTTTTTTTGTTTTTTTTTAGTTTTGTTTAATTTTTATGTAGTTTCTTTTATTTTTTATTAAATTTATTTTTTTTATTTATAAGTTTTTTTTTCTTTTTAGATAAAAATTAAATTTTATTATATGTTTTTAAAATTTTATTTGCGTTTTTTTTTGTTTTTTTTTGCTTTTTTTTTAGTTTTGTTTAATTTTTATGTAGTTTTTTTTTATTTTTTATCAAATTTATTTTTTTCTTTATCAGTTTTTTTTTCTTTTTAGATAAAAATTAATTTTTATTATATGTTTTTAAATTTTTTTTGGCATTTTTTTTTTTAGTTTTGTTTAATTTTTATGTAGTTTTTTTTTTTTATTATTTTTTTAATCGTTTTGTTTATTGTTTTTTTTGTTTAATTTTTAACACATATTTTTATACTTTTCTAAGTTTTTATAAATAATGACTCCCAAAATCTATAACTAAAAAATAAACAAAAGATTATAATTAGAAAAAAATAATTAAAAAAAAAGATAAAAAAACTAATGAAAAAATAAAAAAAAATACACAAAATTGAAAAAAAAATGAAAAAAACTAAAAAAAAATTAAAGAAAAATGAAGAGAGAGAGAGAGAGAGAGGGCGTTTTGGTGAGGGGGGTTAATTTTGTAATTTTACAAGGGGGACAATTTCAACCCCCTGTCGGGGGTTTGAAAAGCAGCTCTCAGGTGATAAACAACTCCCTAAATAATAGAAAAAAAAGAACAGTAACAAGATGAAAAGACTTGTGAGGATGTTAAAAATAATTTGGGAGGTCCACTGCAATTTTTAAAAGAAACCACGGTTAAGCAAAATGTTTTTCGCACCTCCCCTGACACGGGAGCAGCGTTGATGTGATTGGTTTGAATTTTTTTTGCCAAAATTGCCCTCTCTCTTTTCTCTCTCTCTCTCTCTCTCTCTCTTTTATTTTTATTTCTTCCAATTTTTTAATTTTTTTAATTTTTTTATTAGTTTGTTTATTTCTTTTTCTTTTTCTTTTCATTTTTTGTTTATTTTTTTCATTAGTTTTTAATCATTTTTAAAAAAAAAAATTTCGTTTTTTTTCTTTTTTTAATTAGTTTTTTTAATTTTTTAATTTTTTTTGAAGTTTTGTTTATTTTCTTTTATTAATTTTATTTTTTTAAATCAATTTTATTTATCAAAATTAAACAAAATAAAAAAATTGATAAAAAAATAAAAAAAACTGATTAACAAAAAGAAACAAAATTACCAAAAAAAAAATATGAAAACAAAAGTAAAAAAAAAATAAACATATTCTCCAGGCCCACCAAAAATAAGCTGTCCATTAGCAAATACAGAACCTCGTTTGTGGTTTCTGATGTGTATTTTTGGGAGATTTTCACTCATCTTCACTGAGGTTTTTGACAATTATACTCAACTCTCTTGTAGTTTTTAAACAACACTGACCTTCATTATTTTTTAAACTATTATCAAGATTCTTTTTTAGAGCTATTTTTTGATAAAAATGATAAAGTTGCCCTTAGATTAAGGCTTCCAAATTTATTTTCTTAATATATCAATAAAATAAATAAACATCCTTTTTTTTTCTTTCTCAAAATACCATTTAAAAAAACTGATATAAATAGTTTACTTTTTCAATGCTCCTAATCAAAAAGTACTTAAAAAATAAATTTTGTTATCAAATCTTAAAAAAGTTATTGCAAATAATTAGTCATGTATTACTAATTTTTTTTAGTATTTATTATAAAAAAATAAGAAAATAAAAAATATGAAAACCCTAAAAGTTATGGCAATTTTGTTATTTTTGTCAAAAAAATAGCTCTAGGAGAATCTTGATAATAACTTTAAAAGTAAGGTAAGTTAATATTATTTTAAAAATTATAGAAGAATAGATTGTATTTATCAAAAACTTCATATAGGAGTTCAGTAAAATTTACCTTTTTTTTACGAGGCAACGAATTACTAGTTACAACTACCGATATACAGATAATAGCTTGCTTGGAAGGGTATGGCATGGTGCGGACTATGTCCTAAACATGTAAGGTATCAGACCCACAATTTAATGATATGTAATGCGTAAAGCCCTTTCTATCCACACCATTGAATTACATAGTACCCTTTTTATAAAATTGGCAGGGACCAAAACAAGAAAATGGAAAGCAAGTGAGAGAGAGAGGGGAATACGATAGGGCTAGATCAATTTAAATATCATAAAGTTGAAATAAATAGCAACTTGAAAGAGGCTCTGCAAGTGCATTCACAGTTCCAACTCCTCAAACGCACACGTACAATATTTAATTATATATATTTCTTTTGTGTCAGCTCATATAAATTTATGTATTGGTAAAAGCATGATTTTCTTAATGTTGCCTGCAAGAAATATAATGTAGTCATTTTTTGTGTGTGTCTCTTTCAGTGATGCACAATTTAATGTCTTAATTTCTTTCGTTTATTTATTTTGAATTTTTGGTTTTTTTTTGAATACTCCCTCCCTCCCTCCCACCCACCCACCCACCCACCCAATTTGTTTGTCGTTTTTAAGTATTCGGTAGCTTTTAATTTGATCAACAAATAATATAATTTTTTGAGATTTCTTACACAAGAAACAATATGATCCCAGAATTTAGACTTAGAAATGTTTTTTAAATTCAAAATGAACGCAGTGAATTTGAACCATTTATTTTAAATTCTGAAATTTTTTTTGGGTCCCAATTGTAGCAGTGCTCTTTCCTTCACCAGTCAAAAGATCTCTATTTGTTCTTGTATGCAAAGTTTTTAAAGTCGTCAAAAATAGTATAAATTGGAAAATCTAGTCGATTTTTTGAGATATCTAGAATAGTAAAAATGAACAAACAAATTAAAACGGACGAAGTATCTTTCTTACGGACTAATAATTTAGTCAGTGCCATAGTAAGTTAATGAGAAACTTGAAAATGTAATTAATTAGTAAGATAATTTAGCTATTGCTCTACTTTCAAAATTAGTTTTGCAGCAGTAAAGCTTTTAGAAACTGTTTTTGAAAATAAAAGTATCATTGCTTTCTTATATTATTTATTTTTTATCGTTTTTTTTTGATAATTTGAAGACAAAATTCAAAATTTATAAAAAATATGTTTTTAAAAAAATTCAATTTTTTTTATAAAAAAAATATTAACAACAAATTTTTATTTTTTAAGTACATTTTTCATTAGGAATACTTAAAATATAAACTATTTAGGTTATTTTTTTTTAAAAAAAAATAATTATTGATAAAAATTAAAATTAAATAGTTTAGAAATAAATAATATTTTGACAAAAAAAAGGGAACATTAATTTATCTTAGTGGGTGTATTGAGAAAAATTTTTTGGAAGTCCTATATCAAAGGACAAATTTATTATTTTTGTACAAAAATGAGTTATAAGAGAAAACCTTAATATTAGTTTTGAAAATAGGAGATGCCAATATTATTTTTGTAAACTATAGTGAAATTTGCCCAAATATTTTTCATGTCAAATTTAGGAAACTAGCTCTTTGCTTGATAGTTTCCACCTCCACCTCCGGCCGCCACCACTAGATATAGATTCAAGAAACCTTCAATAAGGGGCAAACTCTTATTATAATAGAAGAAGAAATAGAAGAAGAACCACCAGGGCTAACCTTGAGTTTTCAGAGACCTAAGCAAACTCTTAAAACGGAACTCTATATGTTTTAGAAAAAAAAATTCAAAAAGTAAAATAAAAGAAATCAATACAAGAAGGTAATTGACTTTCTTGCTCTTTATATTTAAATACATTATTTTTTGTGTTCATAATAAATGAGTTAAAAAAACATTCTGCTTTTAACAATATTTCAGAAAAATATATTTAAAAATTTAAAAATATTAGAAAAATTACTAGAAATGTAAATATAACAGAATTTAAATAACTTTACCTATTGAATAAGAAAATTGTATTCGAAAAAAAATATGTTTACACAAATTGGTTTTGTTACTTCATAAATTGACAAAATCTATAGTTCACAAAATAAAAAATTACCAAACAAAACTTAAAACTATATATTTAGCAAAAAGAGATATGTAGTAAGATAGAGAGAGCACCAAATCTTTCAGTTTAAGATCTCAAAAGTAATATAACTTCAATTTTGAAGAGAGCTAAAATCAATTGATTTGGGACCACTATTGTAAAATAGATTTGTTTTTTTTTCAGATAGATATTAATGATTTAATCTATGTAGATTAAAACTTAAAAATATAAATTCAAATTTGGGGCCCTATTTTTATGTCAAAATATGTATTTAATATAAGGATACATTCAGTTGGGGTCCGCCTATTTTTTTACCAAAATTTAGAGGTTTAAAGTTGTCACTTTACCGGTTTTGGCTTAGGACCGGCTTTGAAAACCATCAAACAAATCTAAACTAGGAGTGAATAGTGGCCGACAGAGGAATTTCAATGGGAGTCGGTAAAATTGTTTAGATTTTGGAGAGGCAAAATTAAATTATTTAAAACATTAAGGAATTAAGATAAAATTGCTCAATTTCGTTTTAGAGGGGTCAAATTGCTAGTTTCATTTATATATTTCTGAAAATGAGTAGGTCTAATAGATATTTGGAAAAAAATGGAGGGGCCATGGCCACCGCACCTGCTCTCAAACAAGATGAAGAAGGGGAGGAGAGATGTAACTTGGTCTAGAAAAACCTAATACAGAAGAAGAAGTTTTTTTAATTAGGTAAGAGGTGAGGTTTGAATATATAATCTATACCTATTTTGATATTATGTGAAAGTGTTAACCAACAACTCATATAAAAGTTTAAGTTGTTAAAAAAAGAAATAATTTTATTACTTATTGTATTATCACCACGAATCACCAATGGGAAAATAAAAATAATTAAAAAATTAATGAACAATTAATGAGCTTAGGCGCTAGACGGGAGTCTCCCGCCTCGATTAGTTGTTAATTGGTACATTAGGCGTCAATCTCAATTAAACGGCACCTAGGCGGAATTACTCGCCTAAACTAAATTAAAGTTTTGTTATGGATAAATTAGAAAAAATCATTCCCACCCAAAATGAATTTGGTTTCAAAATTAAAATTATGATGTAATTGAATTGAAAAAAAATCAACCCCTCCAAAAATCTTTATTTTATATTATAAATTTTTATTTTTAATTTTTCTTGATTTGAAAAGTTTATGATATATTATAAAAAAATTATTTTATATATTATTATATTTTTTTATTTTATTGGCAATGACTAAGGGATAAACGAAATCAATACCAAGATCCAAACATGGTGATTATAGTATCACAAAATCATTAATTGATTTAGAAGCGTTACATTATTTATTTAATTTTACGCTTTGGTAGAAGGGAGGGGAAAGTATTTATCAGACTTGTTAGAACCTCTAAATTTTTAATGGATCATTTGGCAACTGTGGGGTTATCCAATCTAGATTGCAGACAACCCAACCTAACCCGTCTCTATTTTACAATATTGCTCTGATTGCTTCAAATTCACCTCATTTTATTATGTTCCATTCACCTTAGTATTATTCAATATTAAACATTTGAACTCTACTATTTTGATATCATTTTTTTATTGATATTTAATATTTAATTATTTATTATTATTTTTAATAAATATTAATTTTTTAAATAAATAATAAATAAAAAATATAAAAAAGCGCTAAATCCCCGGTCGCCCGCATATCAAAACTAGTTGTACCTATGAACTGAACATAACATGGTTAAACAATAAACATTCAAAAAAGTTCTAGGTTCGAGATTATTATTGTTTTAAAAAAAAAAATGTTAAAGAGAGCGAACTTGTATAAGTTGAACATGAATACGTAGTATTACTTTCTTTTTTCTAAAAAGCTTTAGGGTAAGATTGATAATTATATTAACATGCTACTATACTATATATCAAATTCTAAGTACTATTTTAATGGGTAAATTACACTGACCTTCTCTGAAGTTCTAGATTAATACAAAATATCTTTGATATTCAAAAAATTACAATAACCTTCTATGAGGTTTGAAACTTGTAACAGATTCCCTCATTTTACACTGACCACTTCTGAGGTTTTGAATTAATACACAAAGCACTCCTGAAATTTTGGATTAATACAAAAAACACCTCTGACGTCAATCGTCTGTTAACAAGATTAACTGTCCATCCATGATGTCAGGTGAATAGTGGTTGAAATACCATATATGTTATTTGTTTTTACAAAATTTTTATATACCTCATAAGAATGTTGATTAAATTACCCAAAAATGAATCATATTAACCCATTAACTATTTAATTGTATTATTTATACCATTTTCATTACTAATTTGTTTGAAATAGTGATAGAAATCGATCACGTGTTATCTATATGTTTAAATTAAATGCTCTTATGTCTAAAATACTATTATTTTTTGGTCATTCAATCAATATTCTTGTGGGGTATATAGTACATTTGTCAAAAAGAATGTCATATATGGTATTCCAACCATTATTCAACTGACGTCATGGATGGACGTTCAATCTTGCTAACGGACGATTGACGTCAGAGATACTTTGTATATTAACCCGAAATCTCAGGGGTGATTAGTGTAAAATGGGAGGAATCTATTACAAGTTTCAAATATCAGAAGAGGTCATTGTAAATTTTCAAATATCAAGAGTGTTTTGTATATTAATTCAGAACCTCAGAAAAGGTCAGTGTATTTCACCCTATTTTAATTTCACTTAAGTTTTTATGTAAAACAATGTCTAGATCAATACATGCTCAAAGTCAATCTTTACCTTAAAAAACATCAAAGAATTATAACTTTCTCTTTTTTTCTTTGTTTAAAGTGTGCATCGATCAACGCATTTGTTAATTTTTCTAAAGGTACGCTTAATCGTAACGAGCCTCAATCGCTGCATCATGTACTTACAATCATGAATATTAATGTTGTTAAAACGGTGGTCCTGACCTTGATTGTTGCTCTAGATTAAAGTGTGAATTGCTAGAGCATTAACTTCAACTTCCGTTCAAAGAAATTGTTAGAGTTTTGATACGAATGAAGTTGTGTTTTTTAAGTCTATCATGTGTAGAGATAAAATAGTAAAAATCGTTTGGAAGTTAAACTTATCCTATAAGAGTCCAACTAAAAAAAAAAGTCTTCTTTTGAAAAGAACTCTATCATTTTTCCTTTATAAAAAAGAATTAAGTCTTTTGATATAACATACGAGAAAAATTTACATAATCTGTGAGTTCTGATTTTCTAGTTTTGAGAGAGAGACAAACGTACGTTCAAGTCTACTAAGGCTGCTTTGGAGGTGTTCCGAAGTTAGTGGTTCTAGTCGTTTTATCTTGAGAGAAAGACCTCGATAACAACCTACAACACCCTCGGTAGACGGCGAATCTTTCTTAAGGAGATTGCATTTGCAGGACTCGGCCTAAATCTGTTTGTATCTCTTTCCATTTAGTTTTAAATTTATTTTATTTTATATTATTATGATTAATAAAATTATTATTTAAAATTCTGTAATTGCCGAATAATTTTTTCAACAACTGCATCACTTGTAAGATCGTCTGATTACAAGAGCCCACAATTCTGCTTCCAAACTAGTTGGATCTGTGATATGCTTCTTGTATCCTGCCACTCATAGACATTGGTCATTTCTGATCATGAGGCCGTCAATGTTCAGCTTTTTTCTGTGCCGTTAATGTTCAGCTTAAACTAGTTTGTGTGTATAGTGGCTTGTTCTCATAGGTGTTGCCATTCATTCTCTAATGCAAGAATTTTGTGTTGATCGTGCGCATTCTGGATTGCTGATGGGGCCATTGGAATGCCAATTTTCTGAGCAGGAGAACAGTCCCGTGGGGCATTTGGGTTTGTTTCTTTCTGCCTTAGTTTCTTCCTCAAAAACCTAGAGTTTTTGGCTAGCTTTTGGTAAATGAAGACAATCGGGTTTATTTTCGTCGAACATGAAAAAAATCATATGCGTTTATTTGCTTACAAAATGAAAATGCTTTTGTTTATTTTTGTACAAAATAAAAACAATCGTGTTTCCTTTCTTACAATATAAAAAAAGTTGTGTTTATTTTCTTACAAAATATCGTGTTTGTTTTTCTACAAAATGAGAGACCCCAATACTTATCCAAGAGAACTTTCACCCA
>BRYE01000015.1:16764638-16774638 GCA_030159115.1 Actinidia arguta var. hypoleuca | reverse complement strand
TATACTATAAATATTAATTCAAAAAAAAATATAAATAAATCACTTGTTGTTATACTAGATCACGATCTATTATGATTAGAAAAAATATATTGTCTTGCAAAAATAATCTCGGTTCAATTTGGTGGGTGCAGATTTTTTTTTTTATTGGTTAAGATTGTGAGGTGTCATATTTAAATCAGTTGACCTCAATATTTTTATTTTTTGAATAGTAACAAATGAAAATTTTATTCATTTATTGCACAGGTGAGTAAATAAAATCCGACTATTGAAATCAAATGGTAAGTAGAAATTAAAATGGTTGTAACTTTTTATTTTTATTTTTTCATTTTGAAGTGGTATATTTATTTATTTATTTATTTTTCATGTTGATTTGGTGAAACTGTAGCACGAAAAGAAATTTATTACTAACTACCAACCTAAGTAGATTGTCAAATCCTAATAATTAATACAAATAGTATAATAGTCAATAGTATATTACAGGGTGGTAATAGTATCATCATTCAATTATTGACTTAACCATAAAATTAAAATAGAATAGTAGTACAATAAATAAAAATACCCCCATATAAGTAAATAGCATGAACACGGTGTGGAAATAAAATTTATAAGATTTTAAGTCGAAGGATAACAAAAAAAAAAAAACTTAGTTGATTTTTATTACTGTGAGATCCAAATAATTATTGAAATAAAGTTTATAAGATTTTAAGTCAAGGATAACAAAAAAAAGAAAAAGCTTAGTTGATTGTTATTTGTGTGAGATCGGAACAATTACTACAAATTACTAGGTAATAATTTCCCGTTGATTTCACACTTAACACAAATATCCATATTCAATCAAATAGCGTGAAACTAACAAATACGTTCTTGTGGTACGAACACGGTGGATGACAACAATTTATAAGATTTTAGGTGAAAGGATAATAATAATAATAATAAAGCTTAGATGATTGTTATTGCTATCAGATTCGAACAACTAATACAAATTAGTAGGTAATTAATAAAACCAATGATTCAATTTGTTAATTTCACATTAACAATTGCACATAGAAATGGACACAAATACCCCTACAAAAGCAAATAGGGTGGAACCAGCATATGTGTTCGTGGCGAGAGAAGGGTAATTGGGTAATTCTGTGAAGAGGAAGAATAAAGATGATGGGACAGCGTGGGTTGGTTTGGGAGATCGTGCATCGAAAAATCAGGAAAGTATATGTAAGATTGAGAGGCCATCAAAAACAAATAAATGCAATAGTAATTGATACAGTTGAGAATAATGAGGGCTATTACGTCAGTTGATAAATACAAATTTAATTCCAACACAACTCTTTGGCCCCTTTCCCTCTCCATCTCTCTATTTCTATAATAATATTGTGTTTGGATTAAAAATGTAATGAGAAAAAATAAAAGAAAAATAAAAAAGAAAAACGATCCAATTTTTTTTCATTTTCAATTCCTATATTTTTTATTCTATTTTTATTTATTTTTTTCTCACTAAATTCTTGATCAAAACACAGCCCTAGAGGTAATAAACGAGTTAAATCAGCCGACTAGTACACTTTTCAAGCTTGATTTAAAAGCTTAATGAGTTTTAAAAATAGGTACAAACTTGACTTGTTTATCAAGTGAACCACCGATATAAAACAAGTTTTAATCGAGCTAATCATAAGCAGAGCTCGAATAGTTTGAATTTTTTAAATATTATAAATTTATCAAGTCGAGTTCAAGTTTTGATTGAAAGCTTAACAATGTTAAAATATATGTACAAATTTAGTCTCTAGTATTTATAATTTTAGTGTAAAAGGTCCCTCGATTGGCTGTGGTCAATTTTTGTAATTAAAATGAGGGGCATTTTAGGGACTTCACCCCCAAAATGACTTATTTTCTTTTTTGGTCCCCAATGTATTCGCGTAGTGTCATTATGGTTCCCAATATAGCATTAGCTCTGTTAGGAGCTTTAATTGGAAATATTAATTTTTAAGTACACCTTCCTTGATTTTTCAAGACACTGACCACCTCATCCCTAAATTTGAAAACCCTAATTACTTAGTACACTCATTTTAATTTTTTAGCACACAAAACCTAGTTCTCTTGCGCTTTTCATACACGGAAACATACATAGAGAAAGAAAGACCAGCAACAATCACCACCTCTAAACAGACTAAACCAATGTTCCAAACACTTTCCACCATGCCACCACCACTATTCCAACAACCCAAAATCTTCACTAGCATGCTCCTCCCTCATCGTTCTCCCCTAGTCACCACCTCTCCCCTATGGGACCAATTAGAAATACATTTTGAACATTGGGATCAAATTAGAATAATTGATATATTACGGACTACAATGACACTTTCCCAATATATTAGGAACAAAAAAGAGTAAACAAGACGTTCTTGGGGTGAGTTGCCCCTTTAACAGCGTAAATTGACGTATATGTGGACATTGGGGACTAAATTTATGCAATTGATATGTCAGAAACTAAAATGGGACGACGAAAATAAATTGATGACTAAAATGCTAATATGCCGAATTACTCAAATGTTTTAATTATATAGAAGAAACATTTGGATGACTTTACCTAATGAAGATAAGGAAGGGAGTAAAACTGAATGGGGAAAAAAAGGTGTGAAAATCATCCCAGTTAACAAATAATCAGCGAAATTATGAATTGTGTACCTGCTTTTGCATTGTTCATGTTCATACTGCCAACCAACTTAGGCTGTAGAAGAAATGGAAGTAATTCATTATATGGCACAGTGCCAATTGAAAATGGCAATCATTCTAGTTAAACGTCCCTCAGGACGATTATCATAAAACTATGAAATGCTCAACTTCTCTCTGAACGTGTCCAGTTAAAAATTTCATGTGATAATGAAGTTGATATACGTCAGGTTGTTGAAACTATTTTTATCAAAGAGGGGAAAATGACAAAAGGGATATAATTATATAACATGTACATTGGCATTTGGAGCAAAAAAAAAAAAAAAGTTGCGTAGGTTTCTTCCTTGAGACATAATATTGCTAATCAAACTCTGTGGTTTGAAGATCGATCTGATTCCCCAATGAATTGGCAGGTGGGTAGCCAAGTGCCGCACGCCCGATCAAAGGTGGACGATCGGGGGTAGTGAATTTTTGTAAAGATATTTTGATAATTTTCTCTAGACTTGTAAACCTAAATCTCTATTATAGAAGAGAATATTTATATTCTTCATTTACATAATAAAATACTTATAGCGACAATGAAAGAAGCTCACATTGAGTGAACCACATTAATATTGTGTTCTTGTGTCGTCCTTGATTTTTTATTTTTGTTGTTGTTCTCAGAATTCATATTCCCTAAATCATTTGTTAAAATTCCGCAAAATCCAAACAATAAAAGTAAACAACACTATCACATTCGACAGTATTGAATACATAAATAAAGATGTAAAGCAAGAAGAGAACTTACATTGGCATCGCTTGTTCTACAAGAGTCTAATGATTTACAAGCATATATCAGTGGCAACGCAATGAGAAAATAATTTTATCGCTTCACCTAATAGAAAGTGAACAAAACTGTTTGTAACTCAGAAACTCTACAATCCAAAAATTTGGAACATGAAAGATTCTCAAAATTCCAAATAAATTATTCATATTTACTTGATTGTGTAAATCCTATATATAACCAAGTGAATTTAAACAATTCTTGAATTCTGAGAACTTTGCTTAGTCCAAATTCTGGTAACCATAGCAATGATGTTTATATTAGGTCCAATTTGACATAGTTTTTTTAGCTTTGATTTTTTTCGTTTTTAGTAAAAAAAATTTACGGTTTGATCGAAATTTTATAATTTTTCGGTTGGTTTTTATGAGAGGAATCTATAATTTATTTATTTTTTAAATTTAGAAAAATCACTAAAGATAAAAAAATTTAGCTAATTTGTAAAGTAAAAATGATGTTTTTTTTCTTTTGTAATCTTTTTTCCAAATTAGGTAAAAAAAAATTCATTTTTAAACTCCTCTTATCAATAAGAATCTTAAAAGTATAAAATTCTGATCCAACAGTAAAAAAAAGTTTGGAAAAACTCTGAAAAAATCTCAAAAAAAGTTAAGGTCAAACTAATAGGTGATGAGCAATATTCAGACTTGTATAATACCATCAAATATTGAGGGTGGTATTTAAACCTTGAGCCGATCCATAACCCGATCCAAGTACTTAACCCAAAACCCGATTTGATCCGGTATTTAAACCCAGCGTACACAAGCAATATTCCAAGCATAGTTCATACCACCTCATCAAACCATCCAGCCCAGTACCCTCCCAACTTTGAATCAGATTATTGTCCAACAAAATCCAGCCCACCATAAAAAAACAACTAATGAAGTCTAGCCCCAAAACAAACTCAATAAGGAAGAAAGCAAAAATAAAATAAAACAAACCAAGGTGTCAAATTTTTTTTGTGAGAGTTTGGAAATTTTGAGAAGATTGTATTGTTTACGTATACAACGTAAACATAGAGTTTATGCATATTTAATAATTAATTAATATATTATTTATAATTAATTAAATTTATTATTATTTTTAATTAATTAATGATGTGTCAATTGATAATTGACTATACGTAAATTCTATATTGACACCGTGTACATAAAGAATTTAATCTCAATTTTGAGATAAGTATTTCTGGCTTAGGAGAATAAGTCAACCTTATCAAGGTCCAAACTTACTTATTTGGAAACTTTCAGTACAGTGGGAAGATGACAAAGTTATATCACTTTAGCGGTCACACATTAAATAATATCAATATAATCTCACTTTGCACCCTACACTTTGACTCACCTTTTACTTTGCACACTTTATTTCTAATTTTTCAGTTCAAATCCCGCACTTTAAGTCAACTATCAATGTCATCCTTCTGTCCATATGGTGTCATGAAGACTGATGGAAAACAAACACTGACTGAAAACAAACGTGTGAATAGCACAAGCCTATCTTCGAGGGCATTAGTGTAGTATTATAACCACATAAGATCTATTGCAGGGTGCAATGTGACAATTTGTTGAAAGTGCTGGCGTGCAAAGTGAGATTTGTTCTAATTTTAAAGAAAATTGTGAATCATAAATACAGTTTGACAAACTCTAAATTTAACCATTTTATTCACAAACAGTTTAAAGTGATTTTAAATATTAGTATGTATTCCCATACAATTTAAATTGATTTTAAATATTTTTTCATCATTTTCTCTTCCTTCACCTTTATATTTTACTTTTTTTTCCAGCATATACACACTTCCTCTTATATAAAGCCCTATGAAAGTTCAAGGGGTAATATATTCTTTTTATTGCCCTTGAAAGTGCATGGGGGAATATCGCATGTGATTATCACATGCCTTTTTCCGTTCTGTATTCAAACGGAATTGGATTGATAGTTAACTGAACTTAACCCAAAGTACAGGGGTGCGAATGAAATTAACCCAATAATATAACCAATACAAGTTTGTTACTAACAAAATTCAATTTGTTCAGTCTTCTCATTTTATTTTTGAAATTAGAAACAACAACTTGTTGGTAGAGTATTTTTTTCATGCTGTAAATAACTGTTTTCATTTGCCTCTAAATTCTAAAACATGCTTCCCTTGGGAACAAGCTTTTCTTCAGTGTATTAATCGAATTGGATGGTCCAGTTTTTGTTTGGGTTACGAGACTTTTTTTGGGGTGATTTCATCTGTTCATTTTATAGTGATCGTCAAGCATAATAATTATTCATCAAAGAAAAAATTGATCGGACATTTGTGTCTACATGATGGGTTCATATATTTTTTACCAAACAAGGCGAAAAGTATAATTTAAATAATAAAAACTCCATGTTTTTTAGAGCTACCGGAATGGAAGTGATGTTTGTGCTACCTTACAAAATATATCCTTTTGGTTTTATCCTCATTGTTTTCTAGAGCATCTTTGTGTGACAGCATCAGCATTCCAAGTGGATTTTGTTTATGAGCTTGTATTATCTATTTTAACTTAAGAAAGAGTTGGCTGGCTATTCCTATTGATTACGATAGCCCACCAAATTGGGTACATGTTTAATAAATAACCAACAAAATAAATTAAATATATTATGCGGAGATATAGAGTGGGAGTTTATAGACAGTGTGAGAAAGTATAGTATAATTATAACAACAATGCTATGTTCTCGAATTTAAATTAAGAAAAAAAATTCGAATTCAAAATGAGTGATTCAGATTCATTTGAGTGTGTGAGGTTATATAACCAAGTTAATCTGGACCACCTATTTTGTATTCAATAAACTTTTCTTTGTCCAAATTTAGAAATAATACGATTTCTCTACTTGGGGTGTGAAACGAAAAATAATGATTTTTTCCTTTCCTTGTTTGATTATTAGCTTTTTGCGGAAAAATAAGTAAACAATTATTCTTTTTCTCATTTTAAAATTTTCTGTACAAGTTCTTTCCTCTTTCTTTCTTTTTTCTTTTATCTTAATTTATGTACGTTATTTTATCTTAATTTATTACTTTCTTACTTTCTCCTTTTCATTTTATTTTTTTTCAAAACGAAATAAAGTAAAATAAATTATTTTTTTCCAGATTTTTCCGTTCTAAGTGATCTGCAAATGCTGCATGTTATTAGTTTTTCAACTTTTTTGTTACTATAGATCATTTTGTACCATGACTTCCTCTATTTATAATCGTGAAACTACTGAAACTATTTGATGACTTGAACAATATGATTTTTCACTAAAGGTTTCCAAATTCAAAATACATTCAGAAATTAGTCAAACAAAAAATAATTAAGAAATCAGAACATTTTAGTGAAAACAATGTTTTACATAAAAGTTTAGAAAATTTAAAACTTTTACTAGTTTTTGACAAGGAAACAATTGCCATTTTTTTTTATTTTCGACTTTCATTTTTTTCTAAAACAATTTTTTGTTTTAAAAAAGGAAACAGAAAAGGCACATACAAGCTAATTAAGCAGAGTTTTCCCTTTTTCCATTCTTTTTATCTTTTTCTAATATTGGAAATGCCTCTACAAAAACTCAATAAATAATAAAAATTCTCTAATTTTTTTTTAATATACTTCAAAGTAAGGGTATGATTAATAGATTATTGAATATTTTTAACTATTATTGGCTATTAGTTATTCGTGTTTGCAATTATTTGTGATTTTTCATACCGAACAAATAATAAAAATTAATTTTCAAAAACTGAATATGTCAAACCAAACTTTGGAAAGCAATTTTATTTCTAGAAAATGTTTTCTCCAGCAAGTATTTTTCAAAAAGAAAATATTTTTCATTCAAAACAAACGGAGCGTAAACTTACACTTAATTTTTTTTTACAAAAATAATATTTTGACCTTTTAAAAAATAATAGGGAGAAATACACTGACCACTCCTGAGATTAGGGTTAATACACAAAGTACCTCTACTGTTTGAGAAATAACAGTGATCTCCCTTGAAGTTTGAAACTTGTAACAATTTTTTTTATTTTACACTAACCACCCCTGAGATTTTGGGTTAATATAAAAAATACCCTTATTATTTTTTCACTATCCATCCATAATATGAGAGGTGCTTTGTGTATTAACCCAGAATCTCATGAGTGATTCGTGTAAAATGAGGGGAATATGTTATAAGTTTCAAATCTCAGAAGAGATCATTGTTATTTTTCAAACATCAAGAATATTTTGTGTATTAATTCTGAACTTCAAGGATGGTCAGTATATTTCACCCAAAATAATATTATGATCCTATGTAATGGATTAGGGATGCTCCTAGATAAAAGACAAAATCGAAGATCGATACAAATAGAGATCGAGGATGCTTTTAGATTAAAGACAAACTCGAAGATAGTGCTGTACTGTCCTAATATTTTAATGAGAGATTATTCTCCTATCCCCAGTAATCATCCCTCCTCTTTGTCTCCCCTTAAAATTATCGAATTGTCTCTCAGTCTCTCTCTTTCTCATTTTTTTTAAATTTATTTATTTATTTATTTATTCAATTTTTTTAATTTTTTTTTACAATTAATTTTTTTTTCATTTTTTTCCATTATTTTTTTTTCTTTTTTTATCAAATTTATTTATTTTTATCAATTTTATTTTTCTTTTGGGATAATTTTTTTTATTATATGTTTATAATCTTTTATTACAAATCAATGGGTATTATTTTTCTTTCGTATGACAAATCAATGGGTATTAAAAAGAAAAATAAATAAATCAAAGGGTATTAAAAGGGAAAAGAAAATCAATGGTATTAAAAAAAAAAAGAATCAAAGGGTATTAAAGAAAAAATAATAAAAAATAACAAAAAATGAATCAAAGTGTATTAAAAGAAAAATAATAATAAAAAATAAAATAAAAGAATATTAAAAAAAAAGTAACAAAAAATGATTCAAAGGGTATTAAAAGAAAAATAATAATAAAAAAGAAAAAAAAGAATAAAACGGTATTAAAATAAAAAAAATAATATAAAGTAAAAAAGAGAAAAAAGAATAAAAATGTGTTAAAAGAAAAAAAAAAAAAAGTAAAAAAGAATATAAAATGAATAAAAGGGTATTAAAAGAAAAGAATAAAGTAGGTTAATAGTAAAATGGTAGTTTGAATGAAGAATTGAGGGCAAAAGTGAAAATAAATAAATAAATGAATAAATATTAGTCAAATTAGGGTAGGGTAGGGTAGGGTAGGGTAGGGGGTTCAAGGGGGGAGAATAAATTTCCTTTTTTAATACTGTTTTTTTTATTCAGATTGCTTATCTTCGTAATAATGGCCAATGGGTGACGTGTGTTTGGGGGTTTGTATGAATAATAAATATAGTTTATTTAATAATGTTTTTTTTATTCAGATTGCTTATCTTCATAATAATGGTATAGTAATCGTATTTGTGTATTATATTTACAAGGTTTCTAAAAATTTTAGTTTTATAGTAATATCTATAATATAAAACACAAATGTTTTTAAATTTTTTAAACTATCTCCCGCTATTTATGATTGGAATACATTTGAGTTAATCAAATAACTGATATTTCACCTGACACTTTTTTTTTTCAAAAAAAATATCAATTCTTTCTTTTCAAATGTGTGGGGCCCATATAAGTTGTGATATAATGATCAAAAAAATTTTAAATTTGGGCATATTTTTTATCTATCAAATCATTTTTGTAATGCGACCCACCCACACAAAAAAAACTAAACATCCATTTGTCCAAGCTAGCAACACTTTCTTTTAAAATTATTATACTTTCTATTTTTTTCTTCATTTTATAATAATGTATCTCTTCGTATATGCATGTAATGTATCTCTTATCTGACGTTTATATTTTATCTGTTTTTTAGGTTGTAAAACTTTAACGAATACGCTTAAAGGGTGGTTTTCTTTTTTTGTGTAGTGTCCATAGACACAGACAATTATTAATTAATTAATAATAATTTAAATTATATGCATGTTGGGCACGCTAAGGTTAAAAGTAAAATTGTACTTCATGCATATGTTCTAAATTATTAAATTGCATGCAGAGCCGACTAAATAATATATTAGGCATAAAGCGACAATTCAAAATTACGCCTTTATACTATTTTCTATTGAAATTTCTTTTGTTAACGTTTTAGAGATGCAAAATTATAAATGGAGTCTTTGTACTCAAGTTTTACTAACATGTTATTTTCAGATGATATTGCAACTAATCCATTTAATTTTTCGTGTAACATTGCTGATCTTAAATATTTTCTTATCAATTTTAATTTAAAAAAAATTCTTTCTACAATTAGGTGTGATAAACGAGTCAAAAAATAAACTGTTAAAACTTGATTTGAAAATTTAACGCGCTTTAGAAATAGATTTGAACTTAACTTATCTATTAAGCGAAGCGAGCTCAAACGAGTTTTAATCGAGCCGAGCTTGAGTAATTTGAATTTTTACACATTATAAGCTGATCAAGTTAAGTAGTAAATTGTTCAAATTTTGTTTGAAATCTTAATAAAGTAAAAAAAAATATTCAAGCTC
>BRYE01000015.1:16694638-16699638 GCA_030159115.1 Actinidia arguta var. hypoleuca | reverse complement strand
TCCTATGTTAAGTTTTGTTCTTTCAGGTTAAGCTCTCAGAGTATATTGGGAAGAAATATGTGATTCTGTTTTTCTACCCTCTGGATTTCACATTTGTTTGCCCCACCGGTGAGTCTGACTTTAACATAATGTAAATCTTTCATTATTTTTCTTAATTTAATAGCAAGCAATATAAACAGAAGTCTAAGGTGGATGCTGAATATGACCTATTTTTGTTTTCCCCTTCATTCTTGATGTATAGAGATCACTGCTTTCAGTGACCGGTATGCAGAATTTGAGAAAATAAATACAGAAATACTGGGTGTTTCTGTAGACAGTGTGGTAAGCCTTTTTTTCCTCCTTTCCCTGTTTACTCCCCGCTCTATCTAATTTGAATATTTGGATTCCTAATCTCTCACACCTTTTTTTTCCCTTTTTTGTCTGATCACTGTTGATGCATACATTTGAATTGAATATATTTAATTTCACTTAATATATTTGATTGGGTAATGTACACTTTTGAATATGTCAGGGTTGTGTGCCTATTGAGAAAAGGAGCCGAAATAGTGTTGCTCAGCATAACTAACCCTCATTGGTCCGACAATTTTTTTTCCGTTGTTTTCTCCCCCTTTAAACCTTAAAGTTTAACCTGTCAAACCTTTTAACCTTTTTGGTAATGAGGGATCATGAAGGCATAAGTTTATACTTGAAGTTGAAAAGTAGGGCTTTAATAGTGTATTTCGGCATATTTTATATGTTTTAGTTTATTGGGTTTTACTTGAGCATTGGGTTTTATTTTTTAATTATTTATCTTTTCTTCTCCTTTTCTCTCCTTCTATCTTCTCCTTTCTTTTCTTTTTTTTCATTTCATTACAAATGTTAAACTATATAGATTTCGATATTGTTTCTGTATTTAAAATCAAGCTTAGTCTTCATGGTGTTTGAACAGATGATAGCATATTTTTTCACGTCAGATGTATATTTTTTCACACACCCTATAAGGGTAGGATAATATGATAAACCTCTGTACATTATGTGCCACTGTGGTAGTGTTAGGACTGCATTTCCTGGCAATTTGTGTTACTGTAATTATCAATTGATCACCATATAGCATATACTTAAAATCTGAGTAATTCAAATGTCGCGGGTCAATGCATTTGTTTGGAAGCACACTTATTTGAGTTCCACTAGCATCTGCTGCATATTTTATTCTATTATTCTTGATCTGTATATCTTAACTTTTCTTTAAACATATTGATGATCTTTTGTTGTTATTCATGTAGTTCTCCCACCTTGCTTGGGTACAAACAGATAGAAAGTCGGGGGGACTTGGTGATCTAAAGTACCCATTGATATCTGATGTGACCAAATCAATTTCAAAATCTTATGACGTGCTGATTCCGGATCAGGTACTTAATGATCACTATTTGTCACTATTTCCTTATTTGATAGCTTTGCTGCTACTTCATCCAAAAAGCACGGTTGTCCTTCTTAATATGAACACTTAGAAATATTGATCAATTATTTAGTTGTCAAGGTCATTTTTGGTGTTATCTGGCTATGTTTTTTTATGCCATAAGTTTTGTTTCAGGTACCCCTTTTTTGTTCATATTGTATGTTTGTAAGAGCAGCATATTCCCCATAACGTATCACCAATATAAGGTTCTTAATGATCAGATGGTGCTGCTCTTTCAACACGTTTTTCTTTGTTCATCTCATCAGTTGTAATTATGCAAGATTCACTATACTCGTACGGTCGTACCTTTAGTTATATTATGATTATGACTGAAGGATTTATATTTGCTTATGTGCTTGTTGTTTGACCCTTTATACACTTCATTTGCCACCTGCTACAATACAAAAAGGAAAAAAATCTGCCACAGAGCCATCCCCAAATGTGCAGGCTTGTTGTGAGGTGTTACATGCTAAATGTGTTTGAAAATTACTTTACAATTCAAATAATGCACAGACATTGGGAGGATGCTAAATCATGGGAATCCTTTTTTTTTTTTATATATATATAAATTGATATGTGGGCATCATAGTGCAGAATAAAGAAAGAACATTCTAGATTTATGATACCATTGAGAACTACATGTCTTGAAGAAGATTTTTGGAACGCAATATTATATCAACTTAAAGGACATAACTTGGTTTTTCGTTTTTTAGGCATGAAATAATATGAGTCGACAATAAAGTTCTCAGAGGATTTTTTCGTTCTGCATGTGGAATGACATGGTAGTTTACTTCCCTCTTAACTCTTGTAGGTCAAGTACCTTGTTTCCTAAGATTTCACACCTATATATTATTACGGTGCATACCCATGTATATTTGCAGATATTAATTAATTTAAATTATTGACTTTCTTTTAGGTCGAGTACCTTGTTTCCTAAATTGTTTTGTGAATATTCATGTTCGACAATCAGTCACACTTTTGTAGGCAACTTGCTTTTGTTTGACGATGTTAGGCAGGGTTGATATGCTTTATTTAGCCTAGGATATTGCATGGGGCACGTATAGAATGTGATAAGGGAAAGCATCATGACAATTTTTTTGGCATCGGAAACATGCACCGATAGACAGCACTTTCAAAAGGATCTGCAAACGTACACACCTCTTCATTATTACAGGAAAGCTGTATTCCAACTGCATTTGATTATTAGATAATAGTCATATTTTGTTCCACATGTTCAATGGTAGTTTTTTAAGTACTTGTGTTTCAACACTGTTTGGAGGCTTATCATTACAAACATGGTTTTATCTGTTCATATTTGTGTTTAACTCATCTTATAATGAAGAAACAAGGTTTTCCGTCCATATCAACCCATGCCAAATGAGAGTTCTCATATTATTTGGGGCCGATTATGACAAGGAAACAATATTTTTGTGCTCTGCAAGTGTATGATCTATCAGTCGTTTAGGTTCTTAGAGCTATTTGTTTTGTCAGATGCCTTGTAAGTTCTCTCTCGTAGATGTTCTTCATACAAGTGTCTGTAGTTTGGCTTTATACAAGAGAGATGAATTATTGACACTGTCTATGCTTGGAAAGTCATGGCATATTGAGGATGTTTACAAAATTGTTAAAGGTGAAGTTTGGCAAAAAAAAAACAATGTGTTTGAGGACTGCAAGGTAAATGTTGGGAAGTATTGGTCGTGCTGGACAATGACATAGCTGTTGTAGAAGTACTCAGGGCCAGACTCCTCAGTTGCTTATTGCCTATTTGGCTGCATATATGACTTGGTGCTCAACTGTAGTAATGTTGCATATAGCAAACTGGCATACCATACATGAGGCAAGCATCTCCACCACTGTTTGCCGATGCCATAACCCCACTCCATAACCACCATCACTGCCTCCATAACCATCGCCACCACCATAACCCACCGCAATAACCTCCTTCTAGCTAACCAACAAACCAGCGGTGGGATCACTACGTGGTCCATGCCCTCTGCGGACCACCTCTCTGTGCCCCAGCCACCTGCCATCGTCAACCAATGAAACCAAGTAATGTCGAGACCATCTCTCTAGCCAATGAATCCAACCACCTAAATGATGCAGGACAGTGGCAGGGTTTTAGGGTTTTAAAGGGGAAGGTTTTGAGAGAGTTTTGGAGTTGTTTGATGGCTGTTCTTGGATGCTGTCAGAAGTACCTGTGAACAGTAACGATGCTGAATTTATGCAGAAAAAAGAAGAAGAAAGAGAAGAGGGGAAGAATTCTAGTAATCACTGCTGGAACCAAACATCACACCCAGGGCTAGAATTACATAACTGAACTCAAATAGAAGCTTTAAAATCTCCAGAAATTTTCTAAAACATATTCTCCATTGATTTAGTAGGCATTACATGGCTTTGTATGAAGTACTCCAAAAGTTCTAATCCTATTAGGAAACTAAGACTTTTGACTCTTAACACCTATCCAAAACCTAATATGTTTGTGAATAAAACCCAAATACAAAATGTGACACACTGTGTCTAACAAATAATAAAATTACCGAAATACTCCTGAGCTAGAATCTTTAAAAGTAAAAAGTTAAATCTGAATAAAAACATGCTTGACCTAAAATCTTAATTGTACCTTGTTCCAATTGATCTCAAGTGATTCATTTAGAACGAAGCAATTTCCGCACTTTTATCGCCTCTTTAGTTTTACTTTTTTTTCTTTTCATCTTCTAATCTACTGCATCACTAAACCAACCACACCACCACCTACTTCTACAATCTAGCGTCACTGCCACCACCCAAATCCAATACTGGTACAGTGTCTTCCATATCCACCACAATCAACTGACTCCATGATTATTTGGGTTTAAATAATTTGTGCATTTAGGGTTGTTGCTGATGGGAGTGTGTTTTGGTTGAGGGATGGTTGCTAGCAAATTGAGAAGAGAGGAGAAGAAAAGAGATGGGGGTGGTATAGCATGGTGCGTGGGTTGTCGTGGTTCTATAAGTCCATAGGGTTTTCAATGGGGAAGAGTGGGTTAGAGAAGGCTTTGGGTTCACACCTAAGGTTATTTTGTCTTTTTAATTACAAAAATATTGGCATCATCTTTTTCCATTAGGTTGGGTCTGTTGACTAACAGGTGACTAACGGTTAGGAGTACGTGTTATACGAATTTAAACAGCAAGGTAGCACGATGTAATTTTATCAAACTTGTAGGGCCAACTATGGTACCCTTCATTTATTATTGTGAAAATTTAAGACTAAGAAATTTAATGGTGGAAATAGCTATCCTTAATGCTAACTTCTTGGCTATGCTGAGTCTAGATGGTTATACATGTCACCTAGTGAACTTTCTTGCGGTGGTTGTTTGGTTGGGCATAAGGGAGTATTTTTATGGTTGATCCCATCAGGACCTCTATATGCCATTTCTGCGCACAAAGAAGGCTTATCTCATGAGGAGGGTACAATCTCTTTTCATTGGTGGTCTCTAAATTGTGCATAGGCCTCACATGCAGCCTTGTCTGTCTATACTAAACTCTTGTTTCTTGTTTTCTACTTAAATTATGAGATTTATTCCTC
>BRYE01000015.1:16687138-16692138 GCA_030159115.1 Actinidia arguta var. hypoleuca | reverse complement strand
GCTCTTTTCCCAACTACCTTTCAAGTGATTAATTGGGTATGAACTGTCAAGACATTGGTGTGTTTGGATGTGCTTACATTTCATGTAGCGAGATTCTGCAATTATTAGGAATAACCCTGCAAATTTGGAATTGTGCATGGTATGGAACAATCATTTTGAAACCTACCTGACTCTGCACTTTGAAGCCTCTGATAATGGTTTTCAATTTTTTTCTTCTCTGGTGGTTTGTGCTCGTTCTTGTGCTAGTTTAGATTCTCTCTTTTTGACTAGGTTGTTGGGTTTTGTATTGTACTTTTGTGCAGTTGTTTGAAATTGCATTGGATTTATTCTGAGTTGGAGTATTTAAGATTCTCTTCCAAAAGGATGGGTCCCGTAGCACTTGGATTTCATTGCGGGACTCACTTTTTTTGAGACAGTTTGTCGCTAGCTTTTCTCCTCTTCAAATCCTTGATAGTCAGTTCATGTTCAGATAACTGTACTAGGAATCATTCTTCGTATTTTAATGTTAACAAAGGCTAGTTACATAACTTTCAACCATATCATCTCATAATGTGTTGGTTTCACGGTGTATGAGGTCAATAATTGGAGAGAGTTATAGTTGAAGTTGTGGCTACAAGTTGTGTATCTAGAATTGCTTTTTTAATAACCTATGTAATTTTATTCCATGTTTAGATTAATTGAGAAATCTTATTTAGAAATATTTTTTTAAGAAATTTATTTCGATTTGCACTTTACTTTTCAATAGATTGGATTGGAATAAGATCATTGTATTTTCGGTGGTACAGTGTGGGAATCAAATTCCTGCTTAGCTTAAGAATTTTATTCGAGGTTAAATTCTTTATACATGCAATGTAAACATGAGGTTTGCGTACATTTAATTATCAATTGACACATTATTTGTGATTAAGTCAATATTTTAAGCTTCTCAACTAATTAATGATGTGTGAAAATTTTATATTTAAGCTGCATATGTAAATAATTTAATCTTATTTTATTTTAATTTGATAGATAATCACGAATGGTTTAAAGGGGTGTAACACTAAATGAAGTCGTTTTTGTGTATTTTGAATGTGAACCAGTTGATTCTGTTATTCCTAACTAAATAGAGATAAATAAATATTTTAAATTATTACTGGATTAAAATTATAAAATTTGATTTGTTACAATTAGCATTATAGAATTTAATTTATTTTTATAGTTACATCTTGAGTTTTTTTTATATATATATAATTTTTCTTACATAATTTAGTGAAAAAAAATAGAAACTAGTATTATTGGAGAAATAATGTCGGAAAAAAGTAGATGCTCCTTTGTGCGCTCGATGCCTGGTTTCAAAGGTTTGTTGGACCATCGAATGGAGAAAACGGAAGCTGAAAATGTTAGGAGGACCCGATGTCTTCCAAACACTGACAGTTGGTTGCCCAATTTTCATACCAAATCAATTAAAACCACATCACCACCAACCAGCCAAACTTCAGTCGTTACAAGGCATTTCCAAGCATTAATCCAACATACAGCAACTCTCTCTCTCCATATAACTCAGCTGAATTGATTCGTCATGTGGCGGACACTCTGGCGATCCATCGATCGCTTCTCTATCCAGCACTTCCAGTGAGTTCTGAATTTGTTCAATTGATTTTCCGAATATCTGTATCTTGTCGATTTATGCCTACAACATGTAATGTAGTGAATACAACTGATGATCTTTTGGAAATTGCTAGTGCTTCGTGTAGTTTTGACCGCGCTCGTGTTCTCTAGGTTTGTATGATCCCGAGATTTGTGTAAATTAAGCCAATATGGGCTGTATATGGATAATTTAGCCCCTTTGTAGTTTGTAGTTCAATGTCAAGTGTTGGTGTGAAAATAATTCACAAAGACAATAATATTAGGAAAATGCTAACCACCTCACATTGGGTGGTTAATGAGTAAAAAATGTATTGATAAATGTGAAACATATATAAAGATTCGTGAAAGTGCATTGAAACGTGTGAAAAATGTATAAATATTCGTACAAAGTGTAAATTAACCATCAAAAAAATGTATAAATATCCATACAAAATGTAAATTAACCATTGCCCAGTTAATGGTGATCAGTGGAACTGATAATATTATTCCTCTTTTGCAAAAGTGGCGAATTCCCATTTCTCAAGACAAGGGCAAAGCTAAGTTGACCTTCAATTTAAGAAATGTATCAAGAAATGCTCCATGCCCATTGTTGGTTTGGTTAGTAATGCTGTAATGTAATTCTTGTATACTCATGAAACGTCTCGTTGTATTGTTGTTGTCTTCTTCACATGCTCTTTTGCTATGAGTAGCGTCTCATGAAACTGTTATTGTCTTCTTAACATGTAATCTTTTAGCCACGAGAACAAATTTTACCCAAATTGTTGTTAGTCTTGTCATACTTGAGCTGCTAGTGCACATTACATTTGGTGGTTTTGGGAGGAACAAACACAAAATCGCTCTCTAGGACTTAGATATCATAAACAAGGAATCTGAGATGGAAGTAGATTAGAACACACAAACTAGACACAGTTTATGTGGTTCATGCTAAGAGCAAGACCTACGTTTACGGAGTTGCGGGGGTTTCATGATCTTCAAACAAGCATAAAAGTTTTCAAGAGTCTGAAGCCGTTTTAGTCTCACCAACTATCTTTACAAGAAAAGAGACTCTAGTAACAATAAAAGTAAAGTAGCCAAAAAGTCTAGAGAATGAGCACACCACCAGTTGGGGTGGTCAACCGGTATTCAAGGAGACCAAGATCTAATTAGTGGGGACCCAGGCAAGAGACGAATATTCGTACCAAGATCTAATTATCGAGTAGCATCAGCAAAACGAAATAACAGTAGCCACAAAAAATGATACTACCTTTCTGCTGATCTGGCTTGTCTACGAAGTTGTTCTAACATTCCCTTTTGTCCTTGAGGTTTGATGTCTTCCCCTTTGATTTCCTTTTGTTTCTTCCTTATTTGAAGGGGAGAGAATAACAAGAAGCTTCGTTCTGAGCTTGTGGAGTAGGCAACTGGTCTAAGGTACCATCTACCGACTAGGCATCATATCAGGCACGAGACTAGGATATCAAACATTTTTGAGTTCCTTGGCACTCTGAATTCTGAATTTCAAGCTCATTCAGGCTTCTATACTGATGGGTATAATTGGATATTGGACCCGGGTCCCTTTCCTTCAATGATCTTCAGAAACCGCTTTCTGTTCCAAAAGCTTTGGGATGAATTAACTTTTGTTTTTCTTTTCCCACTAGAAACATCTCCCCATTCACTTTGGAATACTGCACTTCCTTTGTCCTTAGTCCTCGGCTCACCCTTCTCCTCTTTCCTCCACTTTTGTAAGGAAGTCTCAGGGGTTGAAGGGTATGAGCTAATTGTGTGCCCATATGACTTACAAACATTGCACCTTTGAGCTCTCCATGGGAGCTCCACATCGAATGGATCCCCATAGCCAAGGTCAAGTAAATGTCAACGTAAATTCACTCTTATATAATTTTCCTTTTTTAGATTCAGATCTAAAATCATTCATTAATTGTCTGATGTCAATTGACATTTTGTTGTAGTCGATTAGATACTTTACAAAATAGTCATTGTCCTAGCTCCTCTCTTTCAAGGGCCTGTTTACTCTTCTAGTGTTACACTAAAACTGTTTATAGTTGAATGCTTATTTCATCTACTTGTGGTGACAGATTCATAATTAATGAACTGCGGATGATCGAAGTAGTGGATAAGTTTAACAAGGTACTGCTTTTGAAATTTTAGAACGTTATCCACTATAAAATTTCCTCTATGCACTGTTATCTTCTTGTCCTCATAATCCTTGCCTTTCCTCCTTCCAGGAACTAGTTGTAGATTTACTGCAGTCCATTGTGGAAATAGTCACATATGGTGACAGACACAACCCAGCTATTTTTGAGTGTGCAATTTCGCTCTACAACTTGTTATTTGTGATTGTAGTTTCTTGTACCTTGATTATTTTAATGACTTTTTTTTCCTTTCCTCTTTTAAACATCGCAGATGCTTCATGGAATATCAAGTATTAGGAGAGTTTGTTCGTATGCTAAAGATTAGTGGAAATTCAAGAATTGAGGCACCATTGCTTCAATATCTGAGCATAATGATTCAAAATATGAATTCCGACCATGCAATTTGTAAGAAAATCAAATATAGGATGATCTCTCTCTCTCTCTCTCTCTCTCTCTCTGTGCTCTAACGAGCTTGTTTGTTTCATCTTTGCCTTTGCTATTTCAGCCTAATCATCAAAACATGGGTGAAAATTTAGTTTCATGAATATACATTCTAAACTCTTTGAAAATACTAATATTCTCTTTTCTTTCATATGGTGTGTTGGATGTTAGGGAATGCAGCAGTATAAGGAAGAGTAATGATTAAAAGCATGCACCTGAGAAAGAAGTTTGTTAATTGTTATGTTGTCATGAACATGTTTATTAACTCCTTGAAAGTTCACTTTCTCAAATGTGCATGCTCCTTATTAGAGCTTCAAGTGACAAGTGTATATGCAGTTTGTCAGAAATTTATGCATCATGAGTATACAAATGCATGACATACTAAACTCCTTGAGTGCCATGCTAGCATCTCTCGCTTTCCATGTATGTCTGAGCATGAGCATGCAAACTTGTATCTTTCTTTTGGAGGTCTGGCAGGGGAAGGATATGTGGAGCCTTGGCCCATTGGTTGTTTCTAAACTAGAGTAGTTATCATGTCAAAATATAGGCTGAAAAATACTACACCAACACTAAGCCTAAAGAAGTGCAAGAGAACAACTACCAAACAATAATAAATACTCTAAGAAGCATTTTAACAAACACTTGGTGCCCGTAGGCTTGCAACCAAGTTTTCAACAACTAAAACTACCAAGTGTTCCATCAACAAGCTATCTAAACTATATCAATATCTAAACTATATCAATTCAATACGATAAAAGTAAGAAAAGATGAACACCAAGATATACGTGAAAAACCCCAAGGTAGGGG
>BRYE01000015.1:16672138-16677138 GCA_030159115.1 Actinidia arguta var. hypoleuca | reverse complement strand
GCCGGTTAATTTTTCCCAACTTATTGTATCCTTGTTGGACGTTGACCTTGTATTGGCCTTAGCATTTCACATCACTTGAAGGATTCATGTCGTTTTTTTTCTAGCCTGTATGAACTTTAAGCTCATACGACTTGTTTTCCATCCGGTAACAAACATTTCATTCTTATTCAACCAAATATGAAGATAACAATGGACTGGAATATATATTATATAACTATATTTGATTGCTTCACTTAAAAGAAATTTCTGTTTACGTCTGAATGGGATGAAATATGTTGGGGCTTGCTTGAAGACCTTCATTTACAGATATATTTTTGCTTCTAGGATCTTATAATTTAGCTGATGTTGTACTTTTAAACAGCCAAAGATCGATGAGAACCATCCAACATGGTTGCATCTTCAGATTAGAGAGTTCAACCCAAGTTTCGATGAAAGTAAAACAAGAAGCCATCGCCCAAACATCTCCAATCACGAGGAAGGTAGCAGATGGACGCTTGGTTTTCCAGATGCAAAGGCTTGTGATGCTACTCGATTGCTTATACTCGAGGAAATAAATAAGCAAAGGTCTTCTGTCGAGAGCTTACTTGCTCCACTCCTTCAGGACAGATCTGAAAAGTCGACACATTGTCAAGAAGAGTGAAGCTTATGTAAGAGATTTCAGGTTAGTATACTAACATTTTTACTATATAGGTATATATATAATTTCTCCACGAGTCAGAAAATAGATAGGATCTGGATATGGTGAATTTGGGGTAAGTTGGAGGAATCCTAGACGTCCTCCCAGGACTGAAATGTTTAGATTAATGCCGGAAGCTATGTTTCTCTTGTGAAAATTTGAATCACTTCCCTTTTCTCTTTCATCCTGGCCTTCCGTTCTTCCATGGACAACCGAGATTTATCCAACTTCTCTGTAGAAATTGAAACCCCAAATTCTGAGACTCTCGAGTCAAATCAATAATACATTTCTCTTGATCAATTTGTATTTAACCGTGTTGCTTGTATTTCCACTTCAAGACCGTCCTTATGGTTATACTTGCAAGTGGTCGTGCTTGCATGGATCGTTTAGAGCTGTAGAAAACATTTTCATAATTCTTGGAATTG
Organism: Actinidia arguta var. hypoleuca; assembly: GCA_030159115.1. Taxonomy (NCBI): domain Eukaryota; kingdom Viridiplantae; phylum Streptophyta; class Magnoliopsida; order Ericales; family Actinidiaceae; genus Actinidia; species Actinidia arguta. The sequence goes on along the minus strand of BRYE01000015.1, from coordinate 16,676,037 downwards.
TGCTCTCTCAATTGAATTTTCTCCAGTACTTAGAATTATCAACTGAATTTTTTGAATTTTATTTTCTCTTTTATTGTAATTACCTTTCTTACCAGTATACTTTAGTGAATGAGATATGGTGCTCTCTTTTGTCCTGAATTTATTTTAGGTTTTTTTCTCACTTACATCCCCTTAACTCTATTTTTAGATATTTACATCCCCTTAGCAATCGACTTAAAAGTGAGAAGTTATGTTTTTTGTCCAAATTAATGGATAAATGGATTATTTTTTTCTCTTACATCCCCTATACTTTTGAGCGTTTATCATTAACACCACTCAACTCCACTTTTGGATATTTACACCCTTTAACTATCGACTATAGTGAGAACTATGTACGCCTTTGATTCTCCAATTAAAAGACATAGCAACTGCACAACCACCGAGTTCCAAACGCTTCATCACTTCGAATAATTTTAGTAAGAGAGAGAGCTAGGGTTTTGATTTAGGAACTAAGGTATGTAGATTTACTTAACATGATTAGTGAAAAGTTGAAAAAGTTAAAATTAATAGAAAAATATTTGTAAAAATGAGTTAGGGTTTATCACAATATAAAAGTATTAGAATTGATCAGTTTGTAGATTCAAGATAGTTGAATTTAATGATTTTGTATGCATAATACCCCTAGAAATTGAACTTAATAAAAAAATAGTTTTTTTGTGTATTTTTTGTATTATTTTCTGTAATTTGTTTTGGTTGGATGTTTCACTATGTTGTAAGAACTGAGAAGATTGTTGAGAGGCCATTGATAACTAGGATAAGGTTCTAGAGTGAGAGAAGAAGAGCTTTGGAGATTTTATAAGGAGCGCTTATATGCTTTGCTAATGGGATTGAAGGGTATTTTAGTCATTTTTAGACCAATTTGGAGGGAAATGTTGTAGTTAGGTGCCAAAATATTTTTTTGGTGTTGAGGGGTATAAGAGATAAATGCTCAAAGTACAAGGGGTATAAGTGAAAAAATTCTAGTTTTTCTTTAATTTGGACGAAAACATAACGTTCTTATTTTAGTCAATAGTTCAGGGGTGTAAATATCTAAAGTAGAGTTCAGGGGATGCAAGTGATAAACGTTCAAAGTATAGGGGTGGGGGGTGTAAGTGAAAAAATCCCTTTTTTTTATTCCTCTTTTGGTTGCCAAGACTCTGTTTGACTTAGATTTTTTTAGTTGTGTTTTGGTTAAATTTTTTTTTTTTTTTTTTTTATTTTTAGCATAGTTTTTCGGGACCGTTTGGTCTAGAATTCTTAGTAATGTCATTAGTGATTTTTCCCCCAATTCATGGTTAAAAAAATAGATATTTTTAGCTATTACAAATTTAAAAAATTAATTTTCTATCTCACTTTTCATATTGTATCCAAAAATTAAGATTTTTAGTTTGTTCAAACGGGCCTACAAAGGAAAGTTAAATCTTCTGTAAGGAAGACTGTATATTGCCCAAATCATGGTCACATACCACCTAATCAAACCAAGATCTGTTAGACCAAGTAAATAGAGAAATTGAATTATTTTCCTGGAATGAAAAACCTAATCTCAAAATATTTAGCATTGCAATACATTTTTTTATATTTTTCAAAGCTCTTTTATACATGTCTATACATTTTCACACTTATGTACTTTTTATACATACACCAAAACCAAACAATAACAGTTAACTTGCTTGGATAGTCCAGCAGTTGAAAGGGTGAACTCTAGGATGAATCGTAAATGTGGACATCTTAGTCGGGTTCGATTCCCTTGCTAACATCTAGACTTAATTGATAACTGTGATTTACGAGTGATTGCAATTATTTAAGATTTACTCTGTAGATGTGGATATCATTGTGGTTCTACCTTGGGGGAGGTTCTTCGTCAAAGAAACAACTGGTGGATAATAGGCTAATACTCTTTCCAAACGTAATTAGTCTTTGTGGTGATCATGATCACGACTATATGGAGGGGTGGCTTTTAACAAGATTTGGTGCAGGTAGCACTTGTACACCGTGGAAGATCATGACCTTTGACAAGTTGTGGGTGTTAAATACTGTAAGATATTTTAGACCTTAGGTCCTGTTTGTTTACAATATTATGAGAGAGAGAAGAAATTTGTTGTGCAGTGGGACCCCATATTAGAATGAAGGAGAGAGATTAGAGCCTTTGGAAAGAGAGAGTGATTGGACGTGGTTGAAGATGATGTTGTTAGGCTTACTTATAATTGAAGGCAAAAAAAAAAAAAAAGGCCGTAAAACAACTTATTCCATTGACGTAGTCAATTGGATTTATAAGTTCTATACTCAGAGGGGGTGTTAAGTGTCGAGTTTTGAACTTTTGGAACAAGGTGAAAATGAGTCATAGTTTTGGAAGTTATATTGTAATTTATTCTAAACGTTTCCTTATTCCCCAGACATGGTTTATATGAACAAGAGCTAGGCGGCAATTGTCGGGGAAAAAACAGATTATTAAATTAAATTAAATCTATTTTTTAATATAAATTAAATTAACTTCAAAAGTCACCGTCTTAATGAAGTGTCTTTCCGTTAACATCTCTTTGCCATGAAAAGTTGTGTCTTTTCGGTGATGTCATTTCCTCTTCTAATAAACGTCATTTTTGTTGTGCATATTAATTTAATTGAAAAGTTCGAATCCATGTTTTTTGTCTATCAGTAAAGTAAATAATAGAATTGTTCTACCGGAGATAATTGTAGTATTTGCTTTTCTGGACTATTGTATTTTGGAAAGCTGAACTCTCAAAGTAAGGGCACAAATCTATCTTAAAGGGCCGTGACTAACACAGACATTAATATACATATATATTGCAATAATATATAATATAGATTAATACATTTTTTTCAGTAAAAAAGAAAAAGTCAATTTGCGTTCATGAATCTGCCTATCTTAACGGCACAAACGAACGTACACGTCGAGACAACTATTTTTTAATTGGTGTAAAAAAAATTTAAAAATTATTTACTAAAATACATTAATTGTTGATCTGATTAAAAGACAAAAATGACAAAAATAGATAAACAAATTAAGACGGACAGGATAGCTAATTTGTAAAGTAATAATAAAAAAATTTCGTTGCTAGTGAAATTTTTTCAAATTGGATAAATATTTTAAAATTTTAAAATTTCTCTAGTCAAGAGGAAAAAAAAATTTGATATATCAAATAGTTAATAAAATTGGCTAAAGCCGAAATAACTCGGAAAACAAAGCAATAAAAAAAACTAAAAAAAAAACTTGGCCAAAATTTAAAAAATTTAAAAAATTACTGAAAACCTTAACAAAATACTTTACATATGCGAACCCCCAAAACTGTGATATTAACGCCACGAAGCTTTATTTTAGGGGCGAGGGTTTCCTACGGTCACCTGCTCCCTGCAACCTTGCAGGGAGCCCAAAACGACGTCGTTTTACCTTCAAAATGTATTCATTCAAAACGACGTCGTTTTGGGTAAAAAATTTTTTGTCCAAAACGACGTCGTTTTGAGCTCCAAAAACTCAAAACGACGTCGTTTTGGCTCCCTGCAACCCTGCAGGGAGCTAATTACCCGCAGTGACCCCTGCTCCTTATTTTAATGCCACGACTTTTTTTTATACAGTCTTACAATTTTACCTCTCCCCTCCTTTCTGCTGTCTTATTCTCATTGCAAAACCACCTCTCTCTCTCTCTCTCTCTCTCTCTCTCTCTCCCTTCTTATTCCAAAATTGGAAGATAGAGAGAGAGATGTTACTGATGAGAATATAATAGCCAATTTACATAAAATGTCGTGGCACTATAATAACAGGTCGTGGCATTAACCCCACCCTCTTTTTCATCCAATTTTAAAAAGAGAGAGATGTTACTGATGAGAATATAATAGCCAATTTACATAAAATGTCGTGGCACTAT
>BRYE01000015.1:16647138-16649638 GCA_030159115.1 Actinidia arguta var. hypoleuca | reverse complement strand
ATCTTTATTAAATATGCAGATAGCATCCAATATTTATATTGTAGATAAAATAAAAATATATATAAGTGGGGCATTAATACATGCGGTTCTGTCATGTATATATGTAGTAAATTTTTAATAATTTTTTTCTAGTGTCTATAACATTATTGATTGACCAATATCCGACACTTGTTCTTGAACATCATAATTGATACAATTTTGTGTACCGTTGGAGGTTTTAAGACTATGATGGGAAAAGTTCTCGAGCGATTAATTTCTTTAGTCAACTCGTTTTATAATCTATAATTTGAGTAATTATTTAGCATTTTACGAGCATGCTCCAACATTCTCTTAGAACCATATGCTTGTATGAATCCCATGGTATGCCCTACATAAATCTACGACTCTAAAAGGACGTTGCAACATACTTCAAATCATTTTTTCCTAGTCTTATTCTTAATGTCATTTAACATAAAAAAAATATTGAGACATATGCCATATCACTTTCGTCTAGTCTTATTCTCTATTTCGTTTAAAGTAACTTTTCTCCATTTCATTTAAAGTAACTTGCGTGTTGCATCTCATTGACTCCACCCATGATTTTCTGATTCTTCGTTTATTTCTTTCATGCCAATCAAATTACGTCAATACAAACCACCTCTAAGTTCTTTTTATTCTAAATAAAAGCGATATGAGCATGGACGAGTCCAATATTTTAACTTTAAGGGTGCAAAATCATACGTGACCTAATAATAGGAGTGCAAATCGTTATAATTTACTGATACGAACCCTAATTTCAAGATTATTTTTAAATTGTTAGTATAATATAAGAGTTTTGTTTGAATTTTTGCGAGTTCAATCGTCCCCTTATGTCCCTGCTGGATCCATCAGTGGATATGAGATAATTATGTTGTTACAATCTAAAATAGAAAGGAGGAAATTTAAAAATAAATAAATGCATGCCATGGTTATCTATTTTGAATATCTTTCCTTTCTCATGATATATACAAAAAAAAAATTATGAATCAACTTTATTGTATGCTAATATAATAATAATAATAGGATGAAACGAATACCATGTGAACAATCTTAATGGGGGCCCTACTTGAACCTTATGGGATCAAGACAAATTGAAAGCGGCCTGCACGTATAAACAGATTAAAAACACATGCAGATGAGACATTTCGGTCCGTCCAAATAGATAATATTTATTACACTGTTTTGAATTGAGAGAAGCTGTTACATCCAATTTTTGGCATGTGATTTTTCATTTATTTATTTATTTATTTTTGATTAATTGGGGCCTAATAATTATTCTTTTTCATCTTGAAAATGGGCTATAAATGTTTTAGGTAATGTTTGGTGACAAATCTTTTCTGTCTAGTAAATTTAATTAGAAGAAGTATTGTGTTTTCAAAGTATATATTGTTTGCGATAATTTTTTTTTTCAAGTAAATTTTACTAGAATTGTTTTCAATCTTTTTTTAATAGATGACCAGTATCCTCGCCTAACTCAATTGGGTCTCACCAGTGGCGAAGCCAGAAAAAAACTTCAGGAGGGGCAACTGTTGAATTTTTTTTTCTAAGGAGGGCATTTATAATTTTAAGGGGGGCAAATTGAAATTTTTCTTAAACTATAGGCAAAAAAAAAAAAAATTCCAAACTTGAGGGGGGGCAGCTGCCCACTCTAAGCCTTATGCGGCTCCGCCACTGGGTCTCACCTCCAGAAGTCATGAGGAGACTTGAACTAGAGAGCCCGTAAATTTAATTAGAAGAAGTATTGTGTTTTCAAAGTATTTATTGTTTGAGACAATTTTTTTTCTAGTAAATTTTACTAGAATTGTTTTCAATCTTTTTTTAATAGTTGACTAGTATCCTCGTCTAACTCAATTGGGTCTCAACTCCAGAAATCACGAGGAGACTCAAACTAGAGAACCCGTGTATACAAAATCAGTATCTTTTCCTGAGCTACAGGTTTCGAATTGTTTTCAATGATACTTAAACTATTGAGATTAATAATTCGGAAATCAAAAAAGACCCAAGCCTTTTGAGGTAGAACAAATGATCATATGTAAGGAATTAAACACCATCAGAAAACCTAATAAGTGATTCCTAACCTAGTTATTTTTTTTCTTTTATATCTTTTTATTGGGGATCTAATTGATCCTCGGGACCAATAGAACAATAAAATAAATAAAATAAAGTGATAGCTTTTAGAAAAGAAAGAAAAAGAAAAAAAGGAATATGTGATTCTCTGCTTTACGGAAACAGAAAGAGTAAAGAGAAACTTTCTATCATTTCTGCTTAAATTGTATTCTATCCGTCTTAATTTATTTGTTAATTTTTATTATTATTGACATTTCCAAAAATTATTTATACTTTATACTTTTAAAAAGTTTGAAATAGTGCATTTTGTGCAGTGTACGAATAATGCATGCTCACGTCCAATCACTTGTGAGCATGTACTGTATCAAACGCACTATCTATAGCAAAATTATTTCTAATCTATATTATTTTTGAT
>BRYE01000015.1:16599638-16609638 GCA_030159115.1 Actinidia arguta var. hypoleuca | reverse complement strand
TTTTTTCCAATTATAAAAAACTTATGATTGAAAGGTGGTTTATTTTAGGAAAAATATATGTCAAAGTAAACGAAAAAGGAATCATAATTTTCTTGTTAAAAAATGATATCTGTCATACTAGATGGCTAGCTGACATAGGGCACGGCATGATAATAATGGATACGGCACGATACGATACGACACGATATGGGTACGGTGATGGGCCGAGCCGGGCTATTGTTTTTGAAATACATCACGACACGACATAGTACATGCAAAATTAGGCATCGCACGATGTGAGGCATGAATGGACTTGGCCGTACATGACCTAAATTTTTATCAAATATGCACGGCACTACACGAAATACAATAAACATTGAAATAAAAATGAGTTGAGCTTGGCACCTCCATGTCATACCATCATAGTTGGATGTTTGTGATTTGCACATTTAAATAACATTATGTGATAACCAAGGTGAATCACTACCTACAAAATATTGATAAAACAATATTGTGATAAAATTAATAATATACATCCACTCTGTTTCTTATATTCATATGACAAACATTGAAATATGTGTTATTAAGATTTCTATAAAAATACTTGTATTTAGTAGGAAAAATGAATCCTAATTAAACAAAAGCGTAAAAAATACAAGAAATTTAATTTTCTCTCCTAAGTGAGAGTGAGACCCTATATTAAACTGAAACTGTAGTTTCCAAATATAAATATTGTTTAATTTGTTTGGTATTTAGGCAACGGTTAGGTAGAGTGGTAGCTTTGGGTCTTTTCTTGTATTTTAATTCTAGCAACCATCACGCTGAGTCAATCTTCAATGTGCGCAAAACTGACACACCCCAGCATTTATAATTTAATCCCAAAGCCACCCTACTTTAATTCTCCTACATCAAAAGAGGGAAATTTGTTTTTAAAAGTTATCTTACAAAATACTTTTCACAAAACCGTCTTTAAAAAAACAAAAACACTCACCATTGTCAAGTCTTATTTATTTTTTAGGAGAAATAATTTTTGAAAATTCAAAAATAATTTTTTAGATTTTTTTTGGAAAAAAAAGTGTTTTTTCCCCCAAAAACTATGTAAGAAAAAGTTTTGAAAAACCATCACCTAAACAAGTTTTATGTGTTTTCCAAAATATGGAAACAAAACAACTAAACCAATGATAAATCTAGGTCCAGGTTTCAAAAATAGTGAGATTTTTAGCACTGCCAATTGTAAAACTCTTTTGTGTGTGAAGGTTTTGAAAAGGAAAGAAAAATTACGTAACAAAAAACCACAATATAAACCCTCGAGATTAGCTCAGATAGTAAAAACTTGTCTTTGTGCATGTTCAAGGGGGCAGTAGATTAACTCCCTCGGACCACTGAAACTGTGCTTGAGCGTAAATTGATGAGTGAGTCTCGGACCCGATTAAACTGGGTAGGATTATTGTACTATAAAAAAATACAATATAAAATCAACCTAATCTAACCAAAAATTTAGATAAGAAATTGCTTTCCCTCAAAACAATATTGGGTCCATATGCAAAACTATGCAAGGTTGTTCATGAGTCACATGAAAACAGAGCAGATCTTACATTATAACAATTTATTTGTCCAATCAAATATGGACAGCATGGACACACTATAGTCAAAATCTTGGACTTCAATCTATACTCACTATTAGACATGTGAGGAGACTAATTTTATTGAAATCCACCCACCATAGCTATGCGTCGCCAAAATTCCACACCGACAAATAAAATAAATCTATTTTAGTCCAAAAATAGATTGTATTAATGCAGTTTAAATATATCTAGCCATGTTTCAGGTTCATTTTGATAATCCAAATAGTACATATTGTAGATCTCATTGAGAATTTTAATACTGCAAAAACTCACATTGGTCGGATACAAATCAACAATATGAATTTATATGAAGATATAAAAGAGTACTAAAGGGATATTTAATTGTGTTCGATCTATCTATGTGTCACATTCATTTATTAAATTATAAAAAAATACTGAAAAGATACTTAATTGTGCTCGATTTATTTATGTGTCACACTCATTTATTAAGTTATAATAGAGTACTGAAGGGATATTTAGCCGTGTTCGATTATACGATCTGAATTATTAAAAGAACTCAAAATAAAATTTAAAATACTTCAATTACACTGATACAATTTATTTTTAGACAACAGACAAGTCTGATCCTTATATAAATGATGAAACTTATCTCTATTCTGTGACATTTTAGGCCCACCACAGGATATGGTCGAGTAAAAAATCAAATTAACTTGATAATCACGCACACATGATTTAATCAAAAATAGATTTGAATGTAATCAAATTTGCCTTGGAAATTGGATATCTAGGGGTGATTTTGAATATAGGTCATTGTACATTTTTTAAGATAAATATAAATATAATAAAATCATGTTATTATTGATATTTTTATATGAATTTTTTACACATTGCGAAATGAATGAATTAGACCGAATCTTCTAGTAGGATTAAAAAGACTAACATAATTTAGGTTGAAATTGATTATTTAAAAAGGAGAAATTGAAAATGTATCAAAATGGAGCTTTCTAAAAAGGCATAGCTTTTCTGTAGTCAAAATATTTGGACTGCACAGTGTAGTAGAAATATTTTTTAGTCTCATTTTGGGTCCATTTTAATGATCTTAATCGTTCATATTGTAAACTATGTCGTGAAGATCAGTACTGTTTTATAACTTAATTCATGAGTGTGCCATATAATATTATACTCATTTATGTTGATATATATTAATTTTGATCGACTATTGATATGTAGCTAATTAACTTGAATTTTTACAATATTAAAGTTCTCGATAAGTTCTATAACATGAACGATTTAGATCATTAAAATTGATCTAAAATGCTTGAATTGCACTGTGTAATCTAAAATTAGAAGGCAAAAAAGCCTTATCCTTCCAAAAATTAGAGGTTCTTTGTTATTTTTTAAAATTATTGTTTGCATGTAAATAAAAATCATAACAAACACCACGACACGACTTTAAAAAAAAACAAAGAAAAAGAAAGCTGCTACTAATAAATAGCAACAAGCTTCGGTGGACCGGAGAGAAACTACGCTTTTTTGGAACAAGTTTGTCGTTTGTGGGTCCCTAATATGTCAATTCTTTGTCATATTATTAGTTACCCAATTGGCCGTTGCTGTCCATGCAAGTGCAAGAGCTCCCTTTCAGTATTTGTTATGGTTGATTAAGCAACTTAACATATATTTGAGGACAATTGCTTATTGCTTTCCATATCTACCTGTTGTGCAGATAAGATTCTTGCACTAGCAGCATGCTTAGCGTTACATCAACTAGTGTATGAAAAAGAAAACAAAAATCATTTTTTTTTTTAATTATGAAAACATTATTTAGAAAACAGCTTACAAGGGTTCCTCCCCCCCAAAAAAAGTAGTTTTCAAAAATAATTTATGAAAGTGTTTAGAAAACAAAACCTAATGTAGGATCTTCCGCTTGGTTGCAATTTTAAAAACAATTTTGCAAAATATTTTTTCTCATGAACTGTTTTTTTTTTTTTTATAAAAAAAACTAGTTATTTTCATATCGTATTTAATTATTTAGTTTTGAGCCAAAAATAATTTCTGAGAACTTAAAAAAATATTTTTTGTTGTTTTCTGGTAATTTGTTAAGTTCAAGAATTGTTGATTTCTAGAATTTGAAAACATCTTTTTGTTCACTCAAGTCTTTCAGCATATGAATTTCAAAACAAAATGCAAAAAGCTAGAACATCCAACAACCACCAGCATAATGCATATAAATAAGTTTCCTACATACTTCTATAATATTTTGTCAAGTAATTCAATATTATATATATATATAGGAGACCCATTTATCTTTGATTAAACTTTTTAGGAAAAAATCCTCCTAAAGTAAAGTTTTTTTTATTTATTTATCCGTCTTTTGCAAAAATTATTTTATTTTACTGGCATTTTCCATTAGCCTTCGTTTGTAAATTTTCAATTACATGTAGAATGAGTTTTTGAAATTTTTAGAAAAAAATTTAAGCTATAATCCAGTACAAAATATAAAATAAAAGTAAGAAATTAGATTCAAATCCACTCTAATTAAGGTTATGCTTTATTCTAACATTTATGGACAGATTTATGAAGAATAAACAAAAAAAAAAAGAGAAAAAGATAATGATAATATATATATATATATATATATATATATATATATATATATATATATATTTTGTTACGTGTTATAAATTAATATTATTCAAAGAAGTATTATGTTTTTTCATTAAAAAGAATTTAATTGAAGAGATGTGTTTTGAGAATTTATGTTAAAACAAGAGTTGTCTTAAAAGATATGTACAAATGTTCCTATACTTCTATAAATATTAAATAGGGGCCATCTGCAAATTATTTTCAAGTCAAGAATTCTTTTTCTCTTCACTTTCTAATTTCTTTACAATTATTTTTCTATTAAAATGTGGCCAACTTGAGAAAGATTTTGGCACCCCGTCTCTCATCCATCATGCAATGTGGAGAAATTTTGAAAGCTTTATGGGTTATATCTTATAGTAGTATTCGACCATCAGTATATACACAAATAGAGATAAATACAACTTTAGAACAATTACGGTGCTCCATTGAATTTTGGTTGATTCTTCTATATAAAAGACAAACTGAGGTCCTAAAGGAGTCCAGTTTTGTGGGCCCTCCCATCACTTTCCTAGTGCCTTCTGTTAAATTAGATTTGGGTTTTATGGATTTCATCATAATATATGATTTTGTGTGGGTTTCATGGAGAGTTGCATTTGTTTATTGTATTGATGATGAACTAATGGATGAAAAGACAATAACGAAAAGATTTTGTTTGCTTGCCTTTACATGGAGTCGGTGTTGGAAATGCCATTGGTTAATCCTTAATTTACATTAAAGCCATTTCATGGAACTAAGATTATTCACATCAGAATTACTAAATTTGAACAAAATTTTAACTTAAAAATCATAAATTATATTTTATCTAATCTCTTTTTTTAAATACGAACTCCTTCAACCTCGTTATTTTGATTATATTTTATTATAATATTATTTTATTAATCTTATTTATTCATTCTATTCTCAAGTTTTTTTTCTTCTAATTATCATTTTTTTGAAATAGTCACATTATTTCAACGATAATATTTTTTAAATAATATATTTTTAAACTGGTTATATTTTTAAACAGATCATATTATTCAAACAGTGGTATTTTTTAAACGGTGATATTTTTTTTAACTCATATATTTTTAATTGAATAATATACGGATGAAATGACCAAGTTTAAAAGTTAATTGATACAATTGACGTGGAAATATTTAAAATATTATTTTAGTAAAAATATAGGGGTGTAAAATATAATTTATATTTTAAATAGCATGTGAATAGTAGATTTATTTTTGTAGACTACTTTAGCTAATCTGATGTGAAATATTTTTTATATTTTCATTGGCTAAATTAGTTAAAAGTGGTTTATAGCCAACTAGATGTGGATGCTCTAATACACCAATTAGTAGGCCAGTTAATTAATCACTCATGTATCCTTCTTAGTTAGGTATGGTTTTCTTCGAGAAGTTTAGTCTAAAATTAATTAACTATGTAGTCTCGTTTTTCTTGAGCAATTCATATAAAATAATGAGGCATAAAAAAAGGAAGAGACGTAGGTTTGAGACAGATCTCTTCAGTTTCATTATTTTACTGAATGTCCAATTCAAGTTTGTGGGTTCACCTTGACTTCCACTTTGATGATGTAAATCATTCATATGGAAGATTGGCTTTGAAATAAATTAAATTAAATAAAATTTTTAAAAGAATAAATTGAAAATATGAATTTAATCTTAGTATATTATGAGACACACCAATTATAAATCTCATCCGTATTGACAATTTTTTGTGATTCAGTTCTTGGTCTTGAGAAGTATCAATAACCCTTTTTCAGTTGCTAATTTTCCTCTCCAATTGTGACCACAAACCCTTTTTGTTCAATTATTTATGAGAAGAGATAACTCCCACCTCTATAAACATGTTTGGATGGATGTCCACACAGGACCACACTTCAGGGAAGATTGGCTTTGAGACAAAAAATAAATAAATAAATATATATATATATATATATATATATATATATATTGCCCAACTTTGAGTGGCAGAAAGAAGAGTAAGAGGGACAAAACTATATACTTTCCCAACTTTGAGTGGTAGAAAGCGAAGTAAGAGGAATAAAACCAAGTCACTATCAAATAACTTTTTTAAGTTTAAAAATAGTTTTTAACCGAACAATTTTTTAACTTAAAAAATTCGACATTCTACTTTCAATACTTATTTTTAAGTTTTCAGTTTTATCAAACCGCATCTAAGTCATTATCCAAGTAATTTGAGTTCACAAGTAACTCGTTCGTCCTTATCAATATCAAATTTCTGCCGAGATATTGGACTATAAAAAAAAAAAAAAATAACAGGTTGGTCTAGCCAACTAACTAAGCCTTGAGTTCAAGTAGGTTTTGGGCTGGGCTGGGCTAGTTCAGGCCTCGTGTACACTATATGTAGCAGTGTTTGTGCATGCTTAAGCCCATGTAATCGATAAAGGGGCTTAACCTTATAATTCCAAATCCAAAACCTATAAATTGATAGGACTCAATTTTTTATTTCCACAATCAAGCTTTATTTTACAAAAATTGAGATAATTAAGTTCAAAACTCAATAATAATACTTGTTTTTTCTTTTTTTTTTAATGAACCATGACTAATAAATAAGAAAAAGAATATTAGACACTAAAGTAGCGAATAAAAGAATATAGGAAAAAAATATAATGGCATGAGCAGAAAATGATCTATTTTGAATCACTTAAATTTGGCACATTTTTCATAGTTAATATCCCAATTAAAATATAACTTTTATAAATTGGGTTCAAAGCGGGAGATATATAGAAGTATACATTGAAATTCTAATTTTAATTAATTTTTATAATCAATTACTAATTTATTATTGTACTTTTATATGAATTCTAGCATTACAAAATCTTAAAGAACTATAATTTTTTGTAGAAAAAATATTTTAAAAATTATGCACAGTATAACCTTTTTAAATTAATAGCCTTGGGACTACTTAAATTCTATTAATTTGGCGCTATACCAATTTATCGATATTAATATTTACTAATTTACAATTTTATTTTTATTTTTTTTGGTTTAACAATAAATATATTATATTTATTCATTTATCAAGGTTTGATAAATTCGATTTGTTACATCAAGTGACCAAGTTAAGATTGAAAGTACTATAAGATGTATTTAATTGTGTACAAATTCAATAAACTCTTTATGATCCAATATATGTCATTAAGAGTTATAATAATAATAATCCAATGTATTCAATTTATTTAAAACAAACGCATACAGTATATGTTGAATCAAAGCAAATACTATTTAACCCACACACAATCCCTTATTGTTTATGGTATCTTTAGTTAAAAAATAGCTAATTATTATGTAATTTTTAACTAATTATTAATTTATAAAATATTTAAAACCTATAAAATTCAAAAAAAATATTTAATTAACTATGTAGTCTCGTTTTTCTTGAGCAATTCATATAAAAAAATGAGGGTTAAGAAAAAGGAAAAGACGTAAATTTGAGATAGATCTATTCAGTTTCAGTATTTGGACTGAATGTCCAATTTAATTTGTGGGTTTCACCTCGGCTCCCACTTTGATAATGTAAATCATTCATATGGCAGGTTATAGTATTGATCATATATTTATATATATATAAAAGGAGAAATGTTACATATTAAAAATTAAATTAAATAAAGTGGTTAAGAGAATAAATTAATAGCATGAATTTAATCTTAATATATTGTGAAACACATCCGTTATAAATCTCATCCATACATTTAAATTTCTTGATTACTTTATATGATTCGGTTACTAATTTCTCTCTCCAATTGTGACCACAAACCCTTTTGTTCGATTATTGAAGAGAAGAGATAACTCCCATCTCTATAATATGTTTGGATGGATGTCCACACAGGACCACACTTCCCTATATTAGAGGGAAGATTGGCTTTGAAACAATCTCATTCATATATATGGATTAGAATTCTCTGAATTGCACTCCAAGGTGAAGTACTTCTGAAATATATAAAATAACGTCGTTTTGTACACTTCAGAAATAAAATGACGTCATTTTGGTACTGACCATTAAATGACATCGTTTTATGATTAATTAAAACAATATCGTTTTATTTTTAAAATATACAAAATAACGTCGTTTTGTACATTCTAATCACTCCACCTTGAGCGCACTTCAGATGATCCAAACTCATATATATGCTTTCCCAACTTTGAGTGGTAGAAAGCAAAGTAAGAGGGACAAAACTATATACTTTCCCAACTTTGAGTGGTAGAAAGCAAAGTAAGAGAAACAAAACTAAGTCACTATCAAATAGCTTTTTTAAGTTTAAAAATAGTTTTTTTACCGAATAATTTTTTAACTTAAAAACCTCGACATTCTTCTGGTACTGATTTTCAAAAGAAAAGAAAGAAAACATCAAATTAGTAACGGACATTGTCTGACAAATTACATCCACACCCTTATACTATTAGGAAATTTAATAGGCCCCTAAGCCTCCCAACCCCTGCAATTGCACCCTTAAAGCCCTACACCATTGTTCAAAGAATTAAGAATGGGCCGAAGCCAGCAAGCCCGACAAGCCTGCCCAATGGTCCGAGGCCAAAGGCCCAGCACGAGCCCGTCCAACCCTGGACCTTGAACTGGGCTTGGGCCTTGGAATTTTCCAATTTATGTACCCTGCCGGACCGAATTTTGGCGAGAACCCAATGGGCTTTGGGCGAGCCCACCCAAACCCGAAGTTTTTCGGGTCGGTCCGGATCGGACTGCTTTTTTATGTTTTTAGAGACCTACTATAACGATTCACGAAGAAACGGTTTCACTTCTCGAAAGCTCCAAGTCTGGAGGACTAACACCACTCTCCCTCCTCCCCTCTCTCTCTAGAGAACGAATAGCCTCAGATCTTCGTCGGAATGGTAAATTCCTGCTGGATTTTATTCACAGATTTCTGAATCTCTTCTGAAACTGAGCTGATAAAAAACTGAATCTTGTTTTTGGTTCTTATGTCTTTGAAGCCGCAAGGAGGCTACATATAGCTGCATAGGATGAGGCATGGCTATCGCCATTACCACTTTGAGCGCAAGCGCAAGCGCAAGAGCAAGAAAGAGGCTCGCAAAGTCCACAAGCGTTCCGAAACTGCCCAAAAGGTTTCCGCTGCCTTTCTCTCACACATACTATTTTTTTTTTTTTTAATTTTTTTTTTTTGCATATTTGGTTAATTTGAATTTAAACAGGCTTCCATTTCATGTTTAATTGTATTTTTTTCCTGTAAATTTGAATTGAAACAGGCATTGGGTATCAAGGGTAAGATGTTTGCTAAGAAGCGCTATAAGAAGAAGGCCCAGATGAAGAAAACGTGAGTCTATTGACTTTTACTATTATTGTTATTATTATTGGTTTGGTTTTGTTACTTCTTAAGGTTTACAAAATGGTATTTTGTTCCTGGTGAATATTACATGCTTAATTATGGCAGCTTTAAGTTAATTGAAACAGAATAGAAAGTGATCTTGTTCTGATTGCTCTCTAAATTGTGAAAATCTGAAGCAAATTTTGTGAATTTGTAGAGTTTTAACCTATTCTATGATGTACCCAACAGAAATATTGGCTTCATTTGGATGAATTTTTACCTTATGTTCTCAAGTAAACCCATTGCAATACAGGTAAGAAGACTGGAAATTAAATCTAGGTGTAATGATTATGGAGTAATACTCTTTTGTTGTGTGAATATAGTTTGAGGCCTCTATAGGACTTTCAACTTTTAGCATCGGACTGTCCAATGTTTAAAAAGCCGAGGTGCACCGAGGCACCAGGATAGGAAAGGATAAATAACCCAAAACAATTTTGAA
>BRYE01000015.1:16577138-16579638 GCA_030159115.1 Actinidia arguta var. hypoleuca | reverse complement strand
TGATCACAATTAAAAACCCTTGTCAATCTCTATTTCATTAGAGTTAGCGGAATCAACTAATTCTTGCCAAAAAATTAAAAAAATAATATTTTTCAATGTTATTACCCTTTTATCGATGCAATTAGAAATCATTTCAAGCAAAATTATGAAAAGTAACTTGAATATTTAACTTGAAAATGAATCATAATTATATTGATTTTAACTTGAAACTGAGTTATAATTGCATCGATTAAAAAAAATACTTTTAAAAATTAATAACTGTGAAAGATGTCGTTTCTCTATTTTTATTTTTATTTTACTAAAATTAGTTAATTATGTCAATTCTAATAACACAGAGACTCACAAAGTTTTTTAATTGTTATAAGATAAAAACTCTAGAATTTAATTGTTATAATTAAAACTATAGGATTTAATTTATTACTGAGGTCAAACCTTAGTGTTTTTTTTTTGTACTTTCAACCATTTTTAATTAGCATCTAATTAGTTCTTTCGATTGAAGTTTTGATAGTTCTTTGTTTCTTCTTTTATTTTATTTTTTCTTTAAAGACTGTTAAGGCTCCATTCGAGATAACTAAAATTTAGCTATTTTGATTTTGCGAGTTTTTTATTTTTGGTGAACTATTTTCACCATTTGGTTCCTCTCTACAAAACAAATCTTAAAATATACAAAAAATTAAAGGAAATACATATTGCTTATTTTTAAGTAAAATTATATATTATTGTGTCTTTAATAAACTTTTTTTAAATTTGATTAATTTTTTTTTTTTTTACAAAAAGACGAAATAATTCAAAAACTAAGAAACTTTGAAATTTTACTTTTGTCTATTTGATTTTTAAAATTTTCAATTTGAGTTGAATTAGTCCGATTCCAAACTCCCTCCCAAATTGCTAATGGAGTCATGTATGACGTACACAGATTGAAGTATATGTTCTTTGTTGTTTTAATCCTCAAAATTCGAATTTTATAAACTTTATCCTACATGTTGTAAAGGTATGTTTGGATGATAGAAACTTTGGGGGAAAATGTAAAGGTGATTTTCTGGTCCTCAGATGACTAGTATTGAAGCATATTGAAATAGGAAAATTCCACATCCACCCTTCTATCTAGAGATAAATTGGTGATTGTGCCCTTTCAATTCCAACAACTATTTTATCATTTTAAGAGCATGACCAAATGATTACCCAAAACTCTCATTTAGACAAATTAGAAAGTCAAAATACAAAAAAATCAAGTCCTAAGCCTCCCACCCAGCTCTTTATTCTAAGTTTTGTTACAGTGCCTCTTTACATTTAGGGAGACGTTGTTTACTCATTGACTATTTTTCTTTCAAAAACGAGCGAAAAGAGAGATGGAGATGAAGGGTCTTGCTTGTGGTTTAATTGCTTCGACTTTCAGAATATTTTGTTTTTAGTGAATTTTTTTATCATTTGATCAAATTTTTTTATTTTGATTTTTTTAATTACTTTGGTTTTTGGGTTGTTAGTTTTTCATGATTTTTTTACCGTTTGATCAAAATTTTATATATTTTGAGTTTCTTTTGACGAGTTAAGTCCGAAAATATAAATTTTTTTATCTAATTTAAATAAAAATTCATTAAAGATGAAAAAAGCTACTTTTATATATTTTTTTGATAAATTTTTTTTTCTTCTGTGAACTGTTTTTCAAATTTAATAATTTTTTTTTTATATTTTTGAACTCTCATTAAAAAAATCCAAAAATGTATAAAATTTTGATCAGACATTAAGATTTTTTTTGAAGACGAAAAAAATCAAAAATCAAAGCATCGCCCAAAAAAATGTATCCAAACATAGGCTAAGAGAGATATAGTGTAGTATTAGGGGTTTTTCTATTTAGGAATAGAAAAAGAAAAGATTAGATAAAGTAGGATTCTGGCTAAAATAGGAACGCAAAGCGAAGGTCGGTGTTAGTGATGCTCTAAGCAATAAGATTTGGGCTGAAAGTCCATTGTGTCTATGCTGAATCAGTACTAATTGTTATGCTTGGATTAGGGCCGGCCCTTAGATTAGTGGGCTGATCTAGGCCCATCTTCACTACTCTTTATAAATGGCATGTTGTACTTCTATATATGTCAATAACATGTAGTATAGTGGATTTACAAATGCAACTAATTTCTTCCCCAAAACTTATTGGAAGGGTTAAATAGGGAGCTGTTACAATACACACTTCTAGAAATGGTGCATTCAGGTATAATATTATCACAATTGATCGTAACATTCACCGCAATTGATACTAATAAAAAAAATATCAAAACTTTACTTTACCATAATAAATTGTAATATTTACCACAATAATGCATAATACGCTATTTTTAACATACACCTCCTAACATTCACTACACAGATAATAACATTCATCACGACCGATAGTAACATTTATGGTACACATGATGTATACTATAAATTTTGTCGTTAAAATATTACATGGTGTATGGTGTATAAGTGGCACTTTTACAATTATATCCAAATTCGTGATTTTTGT
>BRYE01000015.1:16567138-16569638 GCA_030159115.1 Actinidia arguta var. hypoleuca | reverse complement strand
ATGCTGCTAGTTAACCGGACTGAAGGTTGAAACTGCATACGCAACCGTAGAATCGCCGCGGGTGTCTATCATCGATTTTCTCTCATCTCATTCAACAAACAAGAACCCCACAAAATATATTGAGTTCTGTTTTGCACTCATTTCGATAAAGCCAGCCCATTTACGTTGTAGACCTCGTCGAAAATTTTAATAATTTAAAAAATTACGTTTATTGGATACAGATTAATAGTCTATCAAAATCAATTTATATTAAGATAAATGGTATAATTTTATGTGTCACACTCATTTATTAATTTATAAAAAAATATTGAATTAATATCGATTTGTATCTAGTCAACATAAATTTTTACAATTTGAATGGTTAAATTATCAAAATAGGCCCAAAATACTTGAACTGCACTGTATAATCCAATCATTTAGACTGCAAAGATGCTGTGTCCCCCATAATATTAGTCGTTTTTGAAAAATTTGAGTTTTTAAGGGAACATAATATGTAAAATAATTATTATGTAAAATGAAACTCTCACATCAATCTAAAAGGAAAGTGGGAAAAAGTAAAATTTTGAAATTTTTTAATAATTTACTTTCTAAAAATAGACAAGCATTTGAGCATTCAAAACTGAAAAACTGAATAATCAATATAACCAGCAAGGAGTATTGAAGTTCCCTAACTTAACTTGAAGAGTAATAATTAATGTAAAAGGTCTTTTTAAGACAACTATTCCTCCCATAATTGCTATAGTAATTGCAATCCTTATCCTCTATTTAAAAATGTTTAAACTTTACGGTTCTTTAATTGATCAATTGATTATTTAAAAGAAGTTGAAAATGAATCAAAATAGAATTTTTTAAATATTAATTTTTTTAAAAATTGTTCATTATTTATAAGCAAAAACAGAAATTATGATAGATAATTTAACATAATTTTCAAAACTATAAATAAAATAAAAACTTATAAATAAGCAGCAACAAACACCTTAAAAATGTATAAATTCACACCTATTATTGTGGGGCCGTCCTTTGTATTGGCCATAAAGCAGGAGAGAAGAATGAGGTTAATAATTTTGGAAAGCTGCGAAAAGGGATGAAAGCGTCATTTTCTGAAAGGGATGGAGCTGGCCATAGTAGCAAGAAGAGTACAGGGGGGCAACTCTATCATCTGCTGTAGAATTGCAACACGTGTCCAATTACGCCATGGCGGCAGCAAAATATATTTAAATATAAATATTTCTAGCAAGTACGTATTACTGCCTAAAGGCTTTGATTACACTTTGTCCCCTTAAAGTATTGACAAATTCTCATTTTAACTCTTAAATAAATATTTTTTCTAGATTAGCCATGAACCTATTTAATTAATTGCAATATGGACCAATTGCTTACCTTTTTATTTTGGTAAATACCAATTACTTACCTTCATCTATCTCTCTAAAGACATGACATGTAGTGCTTCAGTGGCCCTTATATAGCAATCAGATCCACACCCCACTTCCTTAAAACCAAACCCATATATACCCCAAATCTAAACCTAATTCTAGCCTAACCTAATATCCTCATCCCTTTCCTTAATCCTAACCCATCCCCTATACTTACATGCCATCACAAATATGCACCACAACCACTGTTCCGCCCCATCGTCACCCTCAACTGATGCCATCCCTCATCCCTCGAATCCTTGAATGCCATCTTCTATTGCCACCCCTTGCCTCTATCATTCCTCCAACTCCGACCGCCTCCCCTCCCCTCAACCTTCAGCCCTCAATCGCCACTCTCTATATGTTGATGGGGGTGGTAGTTGGGTTGAATCGAATCTCTATGGTGTTGAGGGTGTTCCATGAAAATTTTGAACTATTGTTACACATTAGTTCTGATTGCAAATGATTTAATAGGTTAATTTTTGATACGGAAAAAAATTATAGTTGAATATCCAAATTGAAAAAATGATAATACTTTAAGAGAGTAGAGTGCAACTAACTTCCTTTTAGAACTATACTTAATTTATATGTCCTGGTGACGTAAAACTATAAAACAATAGTGCTAGTTAATAATTTTTTAGAGGAGTTGATAGTCTTGTTAATTTTCATTCCAATAGAATTCATATTTATTCAAAAGTGGGTATAAAAATCCTTGCCCTTATTATTTTGTCCATTCTCTAAGGGTTATAACAATTGAGAACTTTTCTCCTATAATTTATATAATTACTATGACATTCTTTTTTTTTAAAAAAAATATAAAGATTCTCCATTTTGATATTTTATCCCCATACTTTGTTAAGATTGGTAACAAATGGCTAAAGTACATGTAAGGTTGAATATTATTGGCTTTTATCTCCTATATAGTGCTTGTACAAGCGTATTGAAACATAGAGTGCATGTTGACGATAATAGAGATTTGAAAATGAATATTGTAACAAAACATTGGAGAGAGAAAGAGAGAGGACCGTTATTGCCTTGCATGTACATAGTAGCATTCTTTAGTAGAAGAAGAAAGTCGATTGTTTCTT
>BRYE01000015.1:16489638-16492138 GCA_030159115.1 Actinidia arguta var. hypoleuca | reverse complement strand
TACCCGCTTTTTAACTGCAATAACTTAAATTTTGAGGTCTTCACACACATAGGATGCCCATGGAAAAATTCATCAGTGGACCTAGCAAACCACTTTTAATAAATTAATAATTCATTATGACAATTTGAATAGCAAGTTAAATTTATTTTTATAAATCATATGTTGGTTTTATTATGAATCATATTGGTTTGTTATGAATTTGTGTGGTCATTGTTATGAGATGTTGTGTTATGAATTATAATGGTATATTTGATAAATTTTATGAATCTTTATGGGTTTTTTATGAATTCTAATGGATATAATTATAAAAGTCTTATGAAAATTTATGACTATGAATCAAAAATTTACTTTATGAGAATTTGTGTTAATTTATTTTTATAAATTTTATTAGTTTGGTTATGAATCATGTCGGTTTGTTGTGAATTTTTGTGGTAATTGTTACGAGATGTTGTGTTATAAATTCTGTTGATATGTTTGATAAATTTTACAAATCTTATGGTGTTTTTATGAATTCCAATGGATAAAATCGTAAAAGTCTTATTAAAATTTGTTATTGTGTTATGAATCAAAAATTAATTTTATGAGAATTTATGTTAACTTGTTTTTATGAATTTTATTAGTTTAGTTATGAATTATTTTGGTTTAGTTATGAATGATTATGAGCATTGTTATGAATTCGTATGGTTTCAAATAATGAATTAGTCCACTTCAAAGCATTAATCTTCATGGACCCTACCGATTAAAGTTTATTTTTATGAATTTTATTAGTTTGGTTATGAATTATTTTGGTTTGTTTATGAATGATTATGACCATTATTATGAATTAGTGTGACTTCAAACAATGAATTAGTAACTTCAGAACATTAATTGTTGTGGAGCCCACTTATTAAAGTGGGATCCAACTGCTTTTATTAAATTTATTGGTTTGATTATGAATTTTATTGATTTTCGTATAAATTTTTATAATTATTATTATAAAATATTCTGTTATAAATTATATTGATATGTTTGATAAATTCTATGAATTTTTACGATATTTTTCTACGGCTCAGCAGTGACGAGTTTAAAGTCATATAACGAATACCAAAACATTGTTTTTTTCACCCTTTTTTGGCTCTATCTTCTCTCTATAATTCTCTCAGGTTTTGGATGAGAAGCCTTTGGATGCTTGGGATAAGAGAGAATGGCAATTAAATAGTCAACGAGGTTGTGATGGTCATTATCTCCAAAAAGGTCACATCATCTCTGGCCTGGCTCAAGTTAACATAAGGGGGGGTATATGCATTTCTCATAAACCTCAAGGGTGAGTGAAATTTAACCTTCTTTTTCTGTTTTTTTCCCTCCCCAAAGCACCATAATTTTTCTCTCTTCAAAATAAGAAAGTAAAATGAAATAAAAACGGAAGAAAAATGGTTTATTTAACACTTACTATTCCATTTGTCTCCCCTTTCTCATGTTTTCTCATTAACCAAATGAATTTAGAATCCTTGGGTCATGTATGTCTTGCACTTTGCTTGGTAAGAGATTGGGATTATGGTAATCCACCTTGATACAAATAAATTCCGGATGCTTTTTAATTAGTTTTGTTTATTTCAACAATTGTAATTTACATAGTGATCTAGTGCAATTGCAATTGCTAGTTGTCCTGACTTTATAGTGTGACTTTAAATTATACGACTTTGTCTATTCAGTTTTCACAATAAAGTGAATAAAAGACTGTTTACATATTAACTTTATAATAATCGACATTTTAAGAGAGAATAAATCAAACGATCTGCGTATTTCCTTGTTAACCTATAGCAAGCTATATGCATCATCTTCTAATTAAAAGTGAGCATCCAATGTCATACAGCTACATCCTGTAAAAATATATACATGTGTGTGTATATATATATATATTTTCAAGTCAATGGTTATGATCATGGGCTAACAAAGTCTTGTTTCTTATTATGTAAGTGACTTTGGTGATGAACCTTTGACTACATGTGCACTTGTACCATCACCATATGTTTTTTTCTTTAAAGGGTGGGTGGGTTGGGATCAAAGACTTCTTTTTCCATCCATCTTTTTGTTAATCCATAAACAAATAGGGCTACCATTTATTCTAGGGGCTGTTTGGCTTTACAGCTTGGCAATTGAAGATTTGGAACCTTTGAAGTTGGGGGATGATGTGGGTTGTTGAATATTGCAACTTGCAAGTAATCCTACCCTCACATTATAAGCAAATCCATGGGGCATATAATTGAGTAGGTATCTATCTATCTATCTATCTATCTAGGACCATGGGATGGACCCCCAGAGGTTTTCTAGAAATCTTTTATGGTTAGGTTTCAAAAACTAATTAGGTCAAACATAATTAATGTGTTTTTTCGAATGCAATGAATACATCTTAGAATAAATTAGTGTGACTAACCGCTTCAAATCTTTCTCTATTTTGTTTTCTCACTATTGCTGTTAAAAAACTTCTGTTATTTAATAAGTGTTTGTTTTCCAACTTTAA
>BRYE01000015.1:16474638-16477138 GCA_030159115.1 Actinidia arguta var. hypoleuca | reverse complement strand
ATGTTATTTTTTTGATAATTTAGTATTTAGCTCAAGGATCGACTAATTCAGAAAATAAATTCCACCATCCATTAGTGTGAGGGTCGATTAAAACTGAGGCAAAACTTTATTTAAAATGGCTTAACTCATAAATTGATCAACAACCCCTAAAAAGTTTTAAACTTGAAAAATTCCATACATGTAAGTATATCAATGTTAATTTTTTTAATAACAAGCTAATTCAAAGAATAAATCCCACCGTCCATTAGCTGTGAGCCGATTAAAGACAATGATTGGCTTAACTAAAAATTGGCAACATCAAGGAAGTTTTGAACTTGAAATTTTAAAAATAAACAGATCTCTAAGCCCTAGAACTAGACCACCATAACTAAGGACGGAAGTAGGTTATAGCAATAGAGGGCCATGGCCCCCCAACTTTTCAAAAATTATAAATTTTACTTTAATATTTTTTTTTTTGGCCCCCCTAAAAATACAAAAAAAAAATCTAACTTTTTTATTTTTTATATTTTTGACCCCTTTAAATAATATTTCTGGCTCCGTCCCTAACCATACCAACCCCTGAAATTAAGTAAGTATATCAACGTACAATACCAAATTCACTGTTAGATAGATGAGAGAATCTTGATACATTAACATAAACAAAAGGCAATAATATCAAAATTCCATATGCAAAATTAAAGCAACCAACGATATATATATATAAACAAGTGTTTCTGACAAATATACCGTACCAAACAATAACTTACACACAACAGATCATACAACAACATATAGGAATCGAAAACCAGATAGTGCTTTCGATGGCCGAAGCAAAAGCATTAGTACCACCGTTTATACATACATACATGAGAGAGAGAGATCAACAGAAGATTCTTACGGAATTATGACTCATTTACTTTTGTTCATGAAAAATAGAAAAACTTCACCGTTATGCTTTATAATTGCAAAAATTACTTCCGTCAATAAATGTGTTTTGTGTATATAGATTCTGTATGAATGACAAGTAGTTTTTTTGAAATTATGAAGCACAGTAAACTTTTTCATCTCCGAAAAATGAATATAAACAAGCCACGTTATTATGTATGGAGATTTTGTATATAAATTATGTTTTTATAGCATTACTCATACATAGGAGTAGGGGGGGGAATTGGAATATATATATGTATATATATATATATGTTTATATATATATGTATATATATATATGTTTATATATATATAATATATATATGTATGTATGTTGGAATAGGGGAAATTGGCTTATGAGTCTTGACGGTTGCAACAAAAGAGACGGAGGAAGCTTGCGAAAATCCGGCGCTTAATGGCCCCTCTTCCTCTCACCAAGGGGTATGCATGGATCTTTCCGAAATTGTTTGGAGTAATTCCCTCCTTTTGAATACTCTTCTTGGCTGCCTCCATTTGATTCGTGGAGAGAGAGAAAGAGGTATTTATGTAAAGAATTGAGGATAGAGAGGAAGTGTTGGGGAGAGAGAGAGAGAAGGGGTGGAATTGTGTTAAAAGGGATAAAGGCAGGGGAAATGGCGTTAACTGTTAAGAGAGAGAGAGAGAGAGAGAGAGAGAGAGTGGGGTGGGGTGGGGTGGTGCGGGTGGGGTGGTGGGGGTGGGGTGGGAGTCGGGCATATATAGGGGCGGGGGGTTTGTTAAAGATAGGAAATAACAAAGAAATGATGGGTATTTTGTCGGCATTCGGGCGTATAAAAGGAAAGAGGGAGACTAAAAGAGGGAGACTAAGGGAAAGGGTGTTTGTCTTTAATATATAAAATATATTTAATATTTGATAAATTATAATAATCTATCTTGAGATTTGAAAGTTATAACAAAATTCTCTTAAAATAGACTGATCACTTTTAAGATTTCGGTTTAATACACAAAGCGCCCATAAAATATATTGACCACTTCAGGAGTGTTTTTTGTATTAATTCGGAACTTCAAGAGTGATCAGTGTAATTTTTCAAACAACAGAGGGACATCTGTATTAAATACAAATTTCAAAAGAGGTGATTGTAATTTTTTAAATATTTGGGATATTATGTATTAACATACCACGAATGTCCATATATTTTCACACTAGAGGAAATAACCAAGAAATGATGACCATTGATTACATTTCTATACCCCTGGAGCTTTGGTTTGTATTTATACAGTTTAACTATTTTGAGTTTTGATTTGGTCTATTTTAATTATTTAAATCATTCGTATTGTAGACTTCGTTGATAATTATAATATTTAAAAAAATTAAGTTGATCGGATACAGATCAATAGTTGATCAATATCAATTTATAACTATAATTCTTTGTCCCACATTCATTTATTAAATTATAAAATAGTACAAAATAAATATTAATTTGTGTCTGATCAATATGAGGTTTTACAATATTGATCTTCACGATGTAATCTAAACGAATCCAAAAAACTTAAACCACACAATGCAATAAAAAAAAACACAACTAAAATCTCTTTGTTTAAAGTTTAAAGTTTT
>BRYE01000015.1:16464638-16469638 GCA_030159115.1 Actinidia arguta var. hypoleuca | reverse complement strand
GGATACCCCCATTCAACCCATTAGTATGATTAAATGAGAGGAATGAGGATCCTATTTCTAATATAATTCTCAGTATTTACCTTTACGACCTCCACCGGGGTTGGGGAACCCTTGAAAATTCTGCAATTCCTCTCCTGCCAAATAGAATAAACACACGAGGTAAAACTCAACTTTATAACCTTTGATTTTAAGGATTTACCTTTACAAAAAGCTGGTATGTCAGAGACCCGGCTCTCCCAATGCCTAGCAAGCCACCTCACCCCACACTTATTTGGCTTCTTAACCCACCATAAGTTCCAAGTGGAGCAAATTGAGAATTCTCCATGTTAGAAGAACCCATGGGCCTAACTCAACTCTGAAAATCGGCTTGCAAGGTACGGGTTATCCAAGAACTTATAAGGAGGTACAAGTCTTCGTATCCAGGCGACGTGGGACTTCACTCACACTCCAGATTTCTCAAGACTCCATAAAGCCCTGTCCTTATCACTCTCATTTGGAGTGACATTACTTGGGATATTATCTCTAAGTTCCATGATTTGATTGGAGAGGGCTCTAGGCCATCTCCAAGTATTCCTAGCTATTATGCTATTAAGTTTGGCATAAAGAGGGATGTTACTAAAAAATAAAATTCTAGGGCCAAAGTGATGTAAAAGGGGGCTTTTAGTGTGCCAATTATCATATCATATGAAAATATCAGACCCGCTGCCAATCCTAAAATTAACAAGGTTGTAAACCTTACCCCTTAATCTGAGTAACTTCCTCCAAACCCAGGAGGAGTCTTGGGGGATTTTGACATGCCAAAATCTCCTCCCTTTGAGAAGGTAGGATTTCACCCATTGGCACCCCACCCCACCCAGAAATCAGGATGTAACTTGTTAGAAATATGAATACTTTGCAGTGTCCATGTGTCCTTGGACTTTTGAATTATTAAAAAAAAAAAGTGATTAGATTTCTTGTGTGTACATGACTTGGGCTTTGAGGTACTTCTATTGAGATATTTTCTTTGTGTCCAAATTTGAGGTAATGAAATTCTATTTTATAATCTTTTGGATAAATAGGGAAGTACCTTTTTTTTTTTGATAACTCGGTATATATTCGGCCTAAAAGACTGACTAATAAGGAATGAATCGCCTTAAATTTCAATCTAAGCATGATAACTAAGAAGGGAGTACATACCGAGCCAACCTCTTGAAGAATTAGAGTTGAAGATAATTAGTTGCCAAGATTTTCAATTTGGGCAAATTTCACTTTGTCCCCCTACGGTATAGGTCATGTGTGGATTGTTCCCTCCTGTGATTTGTTGACTAAAGTGCATAGACCTATTTTCCATCCAAGATATATAAAGACAAGTGTATCTCACTCACGCAAATGGAGTGTGAGACATGTTTTTAAGACGAATATGCCCTCGTAAAATCATTAAATTTTCAAACATCTGCTACTTAACAAAGTACTTCAAACGCTTTACTATTTCTCTCTCTTTTCTCTCCACCTCCACGCCCCTCCTTTCTTTTCCCTTCCCTTTACGGCACCCCTCTACTTCCTCCCAACCACCAGAAGCATGCGCACGCACAGAAAGAGAGAGAAAGATGGCTTTAGTTTATTAGAGAGAGACTATGAGGGTATTAAGGTTATTTTACAGCTTTCGTTAATAGATGTTAAGGTATATATTAGTCCATAAATTATAAGAGGTAATGTGATGATAAATATACTAGAGGGGTTCAAGCCACATATGGCTCATACCACAGGAGGCAAAGTGAAATTGCCCTTCCAAATTTGTTTCTTTCACAATGGGCTGGTTTTCCAATGAACAAGCAATAGATGAAATGAGAAAAGAACCATGAAGATAGCACACAATATGAACCCAAAAAATCTTGAAAAGGTTCATGGTGGAAAAAAAGTAGTCACAAACAGAACAAAATAAAGTGAGTAGAACAAAGAAAAGAGAGCAAGTGACAAGTACATAGGACACTGAAAACAACCTCACGTTGTGAAAAAGGATATTTGTTGTAGCTTATTCTTTATAATTTTTTTTTGTTGTTGTTGTTTACAACCGGCGTAGTTTTTATTTTCTGCTTATGAGTTATAACTCAAAAAAAAAGCTAAAAAGATTGATTATTGAAAGCTCAATTTTAATTTTTTACTTTTGAATAATCAACTTTAATCTATATTCAAGAATAACAAATAACAATATAGAATAATATTGTTTGGTGTATTGCACGTTCAAATTCTCTTACCAGCAACTATAGGGCTCAGTCTATACGGAGATATGTTCCTACTTTAATTGAGTTCTCCATTAATGAACGGTGGGATTGGTTCGTTGTATTAGTCGGTACTTTGTGCTAGACACCGAGTTATCAAAAAAAAATCCTAGGTAAGTTTCTCTAGGCACTGCCTTGTTTAGAGATCATTTTGATAAATCAAACCGTTTGTATTATAGATTTCATTGAGAAATTTAATACTATAAAAAGTCACATTGATTAGATACAAATCAGTAGTCGATTATCAATTTATATAAAAATAATGAATATAATCATGTGTGTTACAATCATTATGAAATAATACTAAACGAATACTAATTGTATCCGACCAACGTAATTTTTTACATTACTCATTTTCATAATAGAGTTTACAATATAAACAGTTTGAATCATTAAAATAAATTTAAAACGGAATGCAAAGTACTTAGACTACATCGAAATAGTCCATTTAAGGAACTCAAAGCCAAGTTCTAAAAGATAAAACAAGACATAAATTCCAAAAAAATATAAATTAAACACAGACCTTGGAAAGTGGCAAACAGTACGGAAAAAACCCAACCGCAACAGCATTATTTATATTAAATAAAAAGGAAAAGAAAAAAAATGCAATGGGATATACTATAGCGACCAATAGAGAGATGCCACGTACTCCCACAAAACAATGACATGGGAGAATTAATGAAAGGGATTGCTTAGCTAAGCATCCTTGTATCAATGAATAAGATATTTTTTTACCAAAAAAAAATGGGTTTTATTACCATGAGATCGTTCACAAGGCTCCGCGTTTTACTTTTTTTTCTTCTTTTTCGTTTCTCTTTTTGAGTCGTCGGAATAAGAAATTATCATAATTAAACATGAGATTGCGATATATGCCCGATCGAGAAATAATTATACACTCTATTTGGAAAGCCAAGCACCTTTTTGAGTTTTTTGACTTTTTTCCAATTCTTGTATATTTTGGCCTTAGTAAGGCTTTTTTTATACTTTTTTAAATACGACCCATAAACATTTACATTTTTTATTTAGATTTTGCAAATTTTACAATTGAGTCAATGTAATCCAATCTATTGATATAGATATGAAAAAAGTTGCCATGAAAAAGGAAAATGGAAATATAAGGAAAGAAAATGAAATACAAGCTAGAATTTTTCTTTTTTTTGGTTGAAACTTTTATATATATACACACACACACACACATTTTTCAAAGTAAATCTTTTATTTGTCAGCTTAAATATCTTACATATGGGATGGTTTGTGTATATTTAGTAAATATTTTTAGTGTCTATAGCATTATTATTTTGGATTAAGGATTTAATGAGGAATTTGTGGAGGAAAAAAAAACGTTAACGAAAAAGATTAAATCTGAACCGTTGGATCTTTTAACTTTTTCCTCTCCTTTTCATTTTCTTCCACCAAATTCTTAATCCAAACACAACCTTAACAACTCTAACATCCAAAATTTCAAACTACAGAATCAAATAACCAAAAAATAAATAATAATAATAACAACAACAACAACAACAACAATGTCCTACTTCAATATCCTTATTAAAATAGAGTTTATGTGTTTTTCTCTCTCGTATCTCAGGGAGTGTGATGTGGGTACGCCTAAAGATGTCTATATAAATGTCCTACAATTTTTTTGTGCGTTTCAAACTTTAAAATGATATTTTTTTTCACTTTTTTAATAAAATTTATGTTTTGAGAAACTGCTCGTCGAGATCTATCAACCAAAATCCATATTAAACAGAAAATTATGTAAAATAAAAGGTATAATTACTTTTACGTTGGTAATGTGTGCTAATTTGAATTTACAAATTGTGGTACAAGTGTGCTTATTTTCTAATTGTATATAAAAATTATCACAATTGATACAATTGTGCAAATTTTGGTGCAAGTGTATAAAATTTACAAATTTTGGTACACGCGTGCAAATTTTGGTAGAATTGATATAGGTGTGCCAATTTTAGACCTTGTAACATGTTTTTGTTATTGTTAAAAGATTGTGGAATCTTAAATAGTCAATTAATTTGAAGTTTGAGTTGAATTTATTGTTTTTGAGTATGTGTAGTTATATGTGACACACATAGAAAAAATAATTATATCTCGTAGTATACAACTCAGAATGACACACCGTTATCGAGCTCTCTCTCTTCTTGCTTGATATAGAATTGTGATGGAGGGGAGCATTCTCTCGCAAGATATATTTTCGTCACTTATATCATAGAGAGGATTCTATTAAGTGACGGCGTCATGAGGCCACGATCGTGAGAACTAGGTTGCCTCTCCAAAACTCTCATGAGAATCAAGTTTTGTGTTCGCGGACATAAAGAGCACCAACTGGCTCTTTAAATCACATATCAGTACTATATGTACTTAGAATTGACTTCTGGTTAAAGGGTTACAGCTAAAGATCCAGATCATTGAGTTCTCTTGAAGGAAATTACTGTCACTAAGTGCAATGTTCAAGTTCAAAAGACAGCTCCTCCTATATATGATATAAATTGCCCAATACTTTTTTATATACCTATAAATATATTTTTCGGGATTGTTGGAGATTTAGTTAAGTTTTAAATTTTATATTTACTTTGTCTATTTTTCTCAAATCTTCCACATATATTTTGCATATACCTTGGTGATGGTGAATAGGGGCGGAGACAGGATTTTAAGTTAGGAGAGGCTAAAGTATAAAAAAAAAATTTAATATATTTCAGGGGGCTAAAGTGTAAAAAAAATTATAGT
>BRYE01000015.1:16452138-16457138 GCA_030159115.1 Actinidia arguta var. hypoleuca | reverse complement strand
GAACAAAACACATTGAAGTTGATATTCACTTTATTCGAGAAAAAGTTCGCTTATGGGTTATTACTCCCAGCTTTGTTCCATCCTCGGCACAGACTGCTGATATGTTCACTAAGTCCATTGGGCCCTCATTGCTGAAGTCATATGTTGTCAAGCTGGGGCTTGTCGATATCTTAGCCTCAACTTGAGGGAGAGTGTTGGAATTAGGAAGCTTTATTTTCTAATCTAATTAGGAAATTTTCCTAATCTAATTAGGAAGCTTTCCTATCTTTGTTATTTATAATAGGTCATGTTGACCTCATAATATTTCTTTCCCTTTTCATTTAGTATATTTTCTAATTTAGGTTATATCTTGTATTATATATTGAGAAACTTGGTGGAATAAAATTTTACGCCTTTACATAATTCTTTGGATACAGATTAATGGTCGATCAATATAAATTTATATTAAGATAATTGAGTATAATTATGTGTGTCACACTTATATTTATTAAGTTATAATATAATATAAAACGGATATTGAATTGTGTCCAATCAACATAATTTTTAACATCTTTGCGATGGAGTCCATAAATTACAAAATGAAATGTTTGGATTATTAAATTGAGCTCAAAATGAAACCCCAAATTTTGAACTGCACCGATAAAATTTATTTTTTGGAGTTTAGATAAGCCAGGTCCTTTGAGAAAATAGTAAAACCAATAAATGTGTAAAAAACAACTGAGTAAAGGGACAAAATACACAAAAATCAAACTGGAAAATAAAGCTCGGTTGAATTTTTTATAGACTTTTAATCATTGTATGAATTAAGATATCGGTCTTTGTTTGTCTAGTATCTTATATCAATGATACCTAAAGTATTCATTTTATATTATTTTGATCTGTTATATATTCTATGACCCGATCGCACGTTGGGACTGTTGTTGCTGAGATTTGGGTTGTCTTGTTGACCGGTGGGTGGGTTGGGGTTGGGTTTGAGAGAGAGAGAGAGAGGGGAGAGAAATTGATGTTTGAGAGACTCGGATTGGATTTTGCAGTAGTGATGGTGCTATCGCAAATGCAATCTTGTTTGTCTTCCTCAGTTCCTTATGATATCTTCGCGACCTCTCTCTCCACTACCACTATTCGCAATTTCCAAGGGTTGCTCGGTGGGAATTCTCTGAGGGTAGAGAAAGGGGCACGGGACGGATTGGAGTGGTGAGAATAGTGGAAAAGTAGCTGGTTGTTTTTGGTTTGTACTGAGACTATGTTTTTGGTTTGCATTTAGAAGCTCCCAAGTTTAATTCCCCATTATGCTTTTAATTCCCCAAAATTAACCTTGCGTCCATCCCATTTTCTTTGTTCAGTTTTTTATTTTTGAATATCAAAAAATATTTATGCATTTTAGTGAGTAAACAAGCAAAATATATATCTGCTTTTCTCTTTCTCTCTTTCTTAAATTGATGTGATAAATCTTAGGACTGACCCTGTCGAGACTTGGCGGGCCGGGCCCACCCGAGGGTCAAATTTACATGGTGTTAATCATGCCCCTAATACGCCCTCTCATAAGGTATGTAATAAATAGCTTAATTTGATGATCTTCGATTGATGGAATAGGAAATAAAAAGTGAGAGAGAGATTTCAGGTAATTGGTGGCAAAAATGATAGATAGGTAAGTACTCACATGAAATTCAATACACATGTATAAGTATATCAATGTTATTTTTTTGATAATTCGGTATTTAGCTCAAGAACCGACTAATTCAGGAAACAAATCCCACCATCCATTAGTGTGGGGGCCGATTAAAATCGGCGCAAACTCCCATTTAAAATGGCCTAACTCAAGAATTGACAACACCTATAAAATTTTAAACCTAAGAAATTTCGCACATGTAAGTATATTAATGTTAATTTTTTGATAACGGACGACAAATTAACATGAGAAATTTCACCGTCCATTAGAGATGACTTAATTAAAGACATGACAAAATTTAATATGGATTGATATAACTCAAGAATTGACAACATTTAGATAATTTTAAACTAAAGATTTTATAAGAAACCAGAACTATAAATCTTAGAGCTAGATCACCATGCCAACCCCTGAAATTAAGTAAGTATATCAACGTGGAATACAAAATTCACCATTAGATAGATGATAATCTTGATACATTTAACATAAACAAAAGGCAATAATATCAAAATTCCATATGCAAAATTAAAGCAACCAACGACAACGATATATATATATATAACAAGGGTTTCTGACAAATACTATGTACCAAACAATAACTTACATGCAGCAGATCATGCAACAACATATAAGAATCGAAAATCAGATGGTGCTTTCGATGGCCGAAGCAAAAGCATTAGTACATACATACATACATACATACATACATAAGAGAGAGAGAGAGAGAGAGAGAGAGACAGACAGAATTTAAAAACAGAAGATTCTTACGGAATTATGACTCATTTACTTTTGTTCATGAAAAATAGAAAAACTCCACTTTATGCTTTCTCCCTCCCATATTATTGGTTAATTAATCTATTTTAAGATGTTCTAAAATATATATCCACTTCAAAAATAAATAAATAAAAAGTATACAAATTTCTTCTTCTACCATTTTTTTATAACATTTCAACTAAAGCAAAAAAATCAAAAACAATGATTACATGGGTAAAATTAACAAACTAATTTAAATTAGATATACTAATTATGTTCTTTTAACAAGTTGAATTTTTAAAAAGAACTAGCAATATGGGATGGAAAAAGTATTAAAAATAGTGTTTGTCCAAAATTTCAACCCCTCTCTCTCTCTAAATTTCTCTTAAATCATTCACATCATTCACATTAAATTTGAATAATATTATAACTCAAAAACATCATCTTTTATTTTAACTAGTCATTTTTTTAAAGTTAACAATATCAACCTCTTTATTAACAAAAAAAAAAAGAGTAAATACCAAATGAACAGTTTCTCGTAAAAAAATGACTACAAACTATAGCAAAAGAAGTTGATATTGATTATTGAATATAAAATTATAAAAAATAAAAAATGTGCATACTTTGGTACAAATGGTGCTAAGTGTGCAAATGTTGGTCAAATTGTAAAAAATTCGTAGTGTGCAAAATTTGAGTTTATAAGTGACTAGTGTGCCGATATGCATCTATTTTTTACTTTTTTAAAAAAATTAAATTAATATTACTTTAAAGATAATTTTCTAATAAAAAATATTTTTTGAACATGCTCATCGAGATCTATCAATGAAGATCCATATTGAATATAAAATTACTTTAAATAAAAACTATGCAAATTTTGGTATAATTGATAAAAATGTATAAATTTGATACAATTAGTACAAGTGTGCAAATTTTAGTCTAATTATACAAAGTTTAGTACAATTTGCGTAACACCACCCAACCACTATCCCAATTACCAAAATTTGCACACTTGAACAAAATTTACAAATGTGCAAATTTTGATACAATTTGCACAGCACCACCCCAGCCGTATAATTTGCACAACACCAAGCAGCCACCATCTCAATTACACCAAAAATTGTACACAATTTTGCAAGTATGCAAATTTTGATACAATTTGCATAACACCACCTAGACTAGGGGTGCATAAAGAACATGTGGAATTGTGGAACTGAATCAAATTGGAGTAATTGGTTTGATTTTACAGTTTAACGGTTCGGTTCTAATTCCAAAAACTAAAAAACGATCTATACGGTCTGATTTCGATTATTTGACCCAAATTGATAATTATTTTTATTTAATATATAAAATATCAACACCATTCAAAACCCCACCCTTACACCGAAGAAACGAAAACAGAGCACACTTGTGGACTTGGTAGTAGTTTTACTTACTCCATTAGCAATCCCACCCTTAAACCAAAAAAAGCAAGTATTATTATCACACATCCTCCCCAGATTACGAACTAGACTACATCAGTTGTCTCCGATTTAGCCTCTTTTAATCCTTATTGGGTTAGAAGTTAGAACCAAGACGGAATCAGAACTGGACCGGTTTTAATGGTCCAGTTACAGTTCAATTCCTCAAGACTATTGGTCTGGTTTCAGTTCAATTTTAGATAACCGATATTATCAGTCCGGTACCTAGTTCTCTAAAAAACAAGTCCAATTCAGACAGTGTACACCTCCAATTTACCCCAATCTCAATTACCCCAAAATTTGCACATCAACACAAAATTTGCACAATTTGCACAACAACACCCAGCAACCATCTCAATTACACCAAAATTTGCACAGTTGCACATAATTTACAAGTGCACAATTTTTGGTACAATTTGCATACTACCTAGACACCATCTCAATTATATCAAAATTTATACACTTGCACAAAATTTGCAAATGTGCTACAATTTGCACAACTGTGCAATTTTCACAACACCCAGACACTTTCTCCTGTGGCTGTCAAGATGGGCTTTTAGCCTTTAACCCCATTGATGGTCTCCTCAAAACCTCATACCAGAAACGTAGAAAACGGTGAGGTGGTAAATCTCACAGAGATTGATCCTCCTCCGCCCATCCCTTTTTTAGGTAGCCATAATTTCTTTATCTTTAATAACTAGCACTACACAACTTAGAAAAATGTTTTTCAACAAATATATGTTGATAACTTGATATTCAAACGTTATAGAGTATGTGTTTAAATTTAAGTACTGTATATGCAATTTGAATTCCACTGTAACTCAATTAAATCACTACTTTCTAGAGGCTGAAATTATAAGTAAAACGTCCTCCAATTTTATCTATTTTGTTCATCCATTTGGAGACGCTTTTTTGAGATTTTTTAATTACTTTGGTTTTAAGTTTTTTCGTTTTTATCGTTTGATTAAAATATTATATTTTTTCAGTTACTCTTGGTGAAAAGAGTTTTAAAATATAAAAAAAAATCATCTAATTTGAAAAAAAAAATTTAAAGAAAAAAAAACATTTTTATTAAGGTGAAAATATGAGACAAGCAACCAACAGTCAGAATTGTTCAAGTT
>BRYE01000015.1:16437138-16444638 GCA_030159115.1 Actinidia arguta var. hypoleuca | reverse complement strand
ATCAGTAGTCGATTATCAATTTATATAAAAATAATGTATATAATCATGTGTATTACAATCATTATGAAATAATACTAAACGAATACTAATTATATCCGATCAACGTGATTTTTTATAATATTTATTTTCATAATAAAATTTACAATACAAACAGTTTGAACTATTACAATAAATTTAAAATAAAATGCAAAATACTTAAATTACACCGAAACAATCCGAACGCAAAGCCAAGTCCTAAAAGAAAAAACAAGACAAACTCCAAAAAAATATAAATTAAGCACAGACCTTGGAAAGTGGAAAGTGGAAAGTGACCAAGTGTAACAACGGCCACATAAAAAGAAATGGAAGTGGACCTACAGTACGGAAAAAACACAACCGCAACAGCATTATTTATATTAAATAAAAAGGAAAAGAAAAAAAAATGCAATGGGATATACTATAGCGAACCAATAGAGAGATACCACGTACTCCCACAAAACAATGACATGGGAGAATTAATGAAAGGGATTGGTTAGCTAAGCATCCTTGTATCAATGAATAAAATATTTTTTTATAAAAAAAATGTGGGTTTTATACTTTTTAAAGTGCTTATTTTTCTAATACAACCCTTAAAACATTTACATTTTTATTTAGATTTTGCATATTTTACAATTGAGTCAATGCAATCCAATCTATTGATGTAGATATGAAAAAAGTTACCATGAAAAAAGAAAATGAAATACAAGCTAGAATTTTTCTCTTTTTTGGTTAAAACTTTGATATATATATATATACACACACACACACACACACACACACACACATTTGTCAAAGTAAATCTTTTATTTGTTAGCTTAAATATCTTACATATGGGGATGCTTTGTGTATATTTAATAAATATTTTTAGTGTCTATAACATTATTGTTTTGAATTAAGGATTTAATGAGGAATTTGTGGAGGAAAAAAAATGTTAACGAAAAAGATTAAATCTGAACTGTTAGATCTTTTAACTTTTTTCTTTCCTTTTCATTTTTTTTCACCAAATCATTAATCCAAACACATCAGTAACAACTCCAACATCCAAAATTCCAAACTACTGAATCAAATAACAAAAAAAATAATAATAATAATAATAATAATTAACTCTCAAAAAAATAAAAAAAAAAGACTTTTTTTATTAAAGAAATATTTTAAGCAAAAAGGAGAACTAAACAGCAGCTTTACAAGGTACTTTAATGAAGACCAATGGGACATAGAGCTTGGGCTTAAAGATGAGATAGCAGGCTCATTTGACGAGGATTGAACCTAATCTCATAGACGGGCTGATTTACAGTTTTTGATTTATGGCCGGGTACGCTTTTTAAGACTTATTGACCACTAAGTTTAGTGGCAAATAGTTATGTGTTGGTATAGTGTTACTTCAATATCCTTATTTAAATAGAGTTTATTTGTTTTTCTCTCTCGTATCTCGAAGGGAGTGTGATGTGGGTACTCCTAAAGATGTCTATATAAATGTCCTATGTTTTTTTTGTGCATTTCAAACTTTAAAATGATATTTTCTTTTATTTTTTTAATAAAATTATGTTTTTAGAAACTGCTCGTCGAGATCTATCTACCAAAATCCATATTAAACATAAAATTATGTAAAATAAAAGGTATAATTATTTTTACCTTGGTAATGTGAGTTAATTTGAGTTTACAAATTGTGGTACAAGTGTGCTTATTTTCTAATTGTATATAAAAATTATCACAATTGATACAATTGTGCAAATTTTGGTGCAAGTGTATAAAATTTACAAATTTTGGTACACGCATGCAAATTTTGGTAGAATTGATATAAGTGTGCCAATTTTAGACCTTGTAACAAAATTTTTGATATTGTTAAAAGATTGTGGAATCTTAAACAGTCAATTAATTTGAAGTTTGAGTTGAATTTATTATTTTTGAGTATGTGTAGTTATCTATGACACACTTTGAAAAAATAGTCATTCTCTCTTAACATACAACTCAGAATAACACACCGTTATAGAGCTCTCTCTTTTTTGCTTGATATAGAATTGTGATGGAGGCGACCATTCTCTCGCAAGATATATTTTCATCACTTACATCCTAGAGAGGATTCTACTAAGTGACGGCGTCATGAGGCCACGATCGTGAGAACTAAGTTGCCTCTCCCAAACTCTCATGAGAATCAAGTTTTGTGTTCGCGGTTATAAAGGGCACCAACTGGCTCTTTAAATCACATATCAGTACTATATGTACTTGGAATTGACTTCTGGTTAAAGGGTTACAGCCAAAGATCCAGATCACTGAGTTCCCTGGAAGAAAATTACTGTCACTAATTGCAGTGGCGACTCCAAAAAATTTTCTCAGGAGTGTCATTCAAAAGTATACATTCTATAAATTCAAAAATTTACTCTAGCAATATCTAATACCTATTTCCTGTAAATTGACAAGCTAATTTGAACTTCTCAAATCGTTAACAAAAAATAATTTTCATACACTAATACTATTGTTTTTAACAAAAACACATACAACTACATGAACTTTACAATTGCCTTCGACGAGATTTCATAGTCTAAAATCGTTGCATAATAAGCTCATTGTCAATACTATCAAATACATCTTTTTCAATATATGTAACTAAATAATCATTCATCCATTGATTTTTCATTCGGTTACGCAAACGGTTCTTTATGAATTTCATTACGGAAAAAGCTCTTTCTTCGGTTGTAGTCGTAACGGGTAAAAGTAACGCCAATTTCATAAGTAAATAAACTAATGGATATACGGTATTCTTCTTTGTCTCTACTAACTTTTTAAAAAGATCACCAATTCCTTTGAGTTTCAAAACTTGTTGTTGGAGCACATATCAACAATGTAATTCTGAAGTTCATTGTCAAGGACCATAAGATCTATCGCAAAAAAATCAGATGGATAGAACTTAGTAAGTTGGATCAATATTTGCTTATCAAAAGCAAAAAATAAAAGTTATTTGTTTCATGTTTATTTGTAGTAAAAATCAATCTTCAACCGTCTATATTTTAAATCTATATGAGAGGAAAGGTAGAGGACGAGGAAGCAGAGGACGGTGAGAATCGAAATAAGGTGAATGAATTTCTTGGGTTTCGGAGGGGATTTGTGGTGCTTATGTGATTTGTCGTTGTCTTTGTCGGCGGCGGCTGCTTTAGACAGACACAGACTAGGTATTTTGTTGTGCAGTGTGCTTAACATCTTTTATCATGATATCATACATCAGTTATGATTATGGGCTGGGGTTCCCTGGGCTGTACTCATTTTTGGCTGGGCTGGGCCGATTTTTGGCTGGGCCCCCTAGGAGTTGGGTTGGGCTCCCCTAGGCTACAGCCCATGAGAGCCTTTGTGCTTCCTTCACCCCTGACCTTACATCTCACAATTCCTTCATCTGATTAGAAAAAGTTTCAAAGTTATTGCATGTATAAAGGATAACTATTGGATTTAATATTCATATCTAAAGGGTTCAAATGTTTTATAAAAGAAAAATTACAAAATTTTATTCGATATTTTTTTTTTCAGGATTCAACTGACCCCTCTAGCTATAACCTAGAGTCGCCCATGACTAAGTGCAATGTTCAAGTTCAAAAGACAACTCCTTCTATATACAATATAAATTGCCTTATACTTTTTTATATACCTATAAATATATTTTTCGGGATTGTTGGAAATTTCGTTAAGTTTTAAATTTTATATTTACTTTGTCTATTTTTCTCAAATCTTCCACATATAGTTTGCATATACCTTGGTGATGGTGAACAGGAGCGGAGACAGGATTTTAAATTAGGGGAGGCTAAAGTGTAAAAAAAAATATATTTCAGAGTTTTAAAGTGTAAAAAAAATTATAATAAAAATTTTATAATTTTTTAAAATTCAGGAGAGACTAAGAGCCCTTGCTGGGCCTAGCCTGGTACCGCCCCTGATGGTAAACATCTGATATAGACTTAGCACATCCGTATTCCACTTATCGTGTGCACTGTGGAGACAAACTATGGATTTGTGGGTTATATTCAGCTGTCAATGAAGGCAAATATAATTTTAGGACAGCAACTTATCGTACACTCGTACCTTTCATTGATATCACGGACTATTTTTTTAACAATTTGATTGATAGAGCTCTATATTTACATAGGGATTATATGTGTTTTATTTATTATTTTAATCAATGATATTTAATAAAGTAATTAAGTATTCCTTCTATCTCAATTTATTTGTCTATATTCATTATTCTAGACATTTTAAACATCGTCTATATTTTTAAATTTATATTGTTTTTGAATATTTTAAAGATTTTGTATAAAAACATTAATTGAGATCTTT
Organism: Actinidia arguta var. hypoleuca; assembly: GCA_030159115.1. NCBI lineage: Eukaryota > Viridiplantae > Streptophyta > Magnoliopsida > Ericales > Actinidiaceae > Actinidia > Actinidia arguta. The sequence goes on along the minus strand of BRYE01000015.1, from coordinate 16,440,306 downwards.
TGATTAGTGTTAAAATATTTAAAGTATTATTTATAAAAAATATATTATTTATTAAAAAAATAAAAAAAATTAAGACTGAAGAAGTAATAGTCTTGTTGAAGATGTTTGATATGTCAAAAAAAAAATAAAAAAAAGTGACGAACACACTTGTTTGGGTAATTTATTACTGACAGAGGATAAGAACAGAATCATGAGAATTAGCACATCAAGTATACCACTACTGAGAGGCACCATCTTCAAGAATTCATTGACTTGGAACAAAAAGCAACAATACTGTTAAAACTCCTCGAAAAAACAACCACGACCACAAAGCACAACCACAACACTACTTAATACTTATATTTATTTATATACAAAAGCGTGCTGCTCAATATATATATATATATATATATATATAAATTAAAAATAATTTATCAAAAACATTTCAAAATAGTTTCGTTTTAGTGTAAACATAACTTTTAAGTATATTTTAAGTTATCTTTTACACTAAAATAAAACTAATTTGAAAGATTTTTGACAAATTATTCCATATATTTATGCGTCTTCACGGAAGCAAAGAAACAGACGGAGCAAGCTTGCAAAGATCCGGCGCTTAATGGCACCTCTGCGCTTCGGTAGAACTTTTTTTGGAAGATTGTACTTGGTTTCCTCCATTGGGTTAAAGTTTAGACCTGGTTTTGGGCGGAGGGGGTATGAAAGAGAGACCGGGGGGAATTTATGTAGAGAAAGAGCGCTCAGTTAGAGAATTTAAAGAGAGATTTGAGTGGCAGGGTCAACCTGTGGTTATATATCCGTATAAAGACTGCCTACTTGGATTGGAGAGTTTTAGGATTTTCCTTTTAGTTTTCTATTTTGGGATCTTTTGCTTTACAAGAGAAGCCACCACATATGCCAAGTTGAAGGCAAAAGCCGCCAGAAAGTAAGATGTCACAATTCTTGCCATTTTTTCTCAACAGTTGCAACCACATTCCACCACTTCCAACAAAGACAAACATGTGTCAGAATATTTTCTTGGGAACCATCTCAAGGACCCTTTTGCCATTAATATAATACGGAATCAATATAATTTTTAACATGTTTGTGATAGAGTCCACAAATTACAAAATGAAATGTTTGGATTATTAAATTGAACTCAAAATAAATCCCAAATTTTTGAATTGTACAGATAAAATTTATTTTTTGGAGTTTAAATAAGCCAGGTCCTTTGAGAAAATAGTAAAACTAATAAATGTGTAAAAAACATCTGGGTAAAGAGATAAAATACACAAAAATCAAACTGAAAAATAAAGCTCGGTTGAATTTGTTATAAATTTTTAATCATTGTATGAATTAAGATATCGGTCTTTGTTTGTCTAGTATCTTATATCAATGATACCTAAAATATTCATTTTATATTATTTTGGTCTGTTATATATTCTATGACCCGATCGCACGTTGGGACTGTTGTCGCTGAGATTTGGGTTGTCTTGTTGACCGGTGTGGGGGGTTTGGGTTTGAGAGAGAGAGAGAGGGGAGAGAAATTGATGGTTGAGAGACTCGGATTGGATTTTGCAGTAGTGATGGTGCTGCCGCAAATGCAATCTTGCTTGTCTTCCTCAGTTACTTATGATATCGTCGCGACCTCTCTCTCTCCACTACCACTATTCACAATTTCCAAGGGTTTCTTGGTGGGAATTCTCTGAGGGTAGAGAAAGTGGCACGGGACGGATTGGGGTGGTGAGAATAGTGGAAAAGTAGCTGGTGGTTTTTGGTTTGTACTGAGACTATGTTTTTGGTTTGCATTTAGAAGCTCCCCAGTTTAATTCCCCATTATGCTTTTAATTCCCCAAAATTAACCTTTCTTCCATCCCATTTTCTTTGTTCACTTTTTTATTTTTGAATATCAAAAAATATTTATGCATTTTAATAAGCAAACAAGCAAAATATATACTCTGTTTTTCTCTTTCTCTCTTTCTTAAATTGATGTGATAAATCTTTGGACTGACCCTGTCGAGACTTGGCGGGCCAGGCCCACCCGAGGCCCAAATTTACATGGTGTTAACCATGCCCCTAATACTCCCTCTCATAAGGTAATAAATAGCTTAATTTGATGATCTTCGATTGATGAAATAGGAAATAAAAAGTGACAGATATATTTCAGGTAATTGGTGACAAAAATGATAGATATGTAAGTACTCAAATGAAATTCAATACATGTGTATAAGCATATCAATGTTATTTTTTTTTTTGATAATTCGGTATTTAGCACAAGAACCGACTAATTCAAGAGATAAATTCCACTATCTACTAGTGTAGGGGCCGATTAAAACCGGTGCAACCCCCATTTGAAATGGCATAACTCAAGAATTAATAACATTTATAAAGTTTTTGAACATAAGAAATTTCGTACATGTAAGTATGTTAATGTTAATTTTTTGATAACGGACGACAAATTAACTTGTGAAATTTCGTACACGTAAGTATATCAATGTTAGTTTTTTGATAACGGACTAATTTGGGAGACAAATTCCATCATCCATTAGAGATGACTTGATTAAAGACATGGCAAAAATTCATATGGATTATAAAAACTCAGGAATTAACAACATTTAGATAGTTTTAAACCAAAGATTTTATAAGGAATCAGAACTGTAAGTCCTAGAGCTTGATCACCATGTCAACTCCTGAAATTAAGTAAGTTTATCAACGTGGAATACAAAATTCACCGTTAGATAGATGATAATCTTGATACATATAACATAAACAAAAGGGAATAATATCAAAATTCTATATGCAAAATTAAAGCAACCAACAACATATACAAAAAACAACTGTTTCTGATAAATACTCTGTACTAAACAATAACTTACACGCAACAGATCATACAACAACATATAGGAACCGAAAACCAGATAGTGCTTTCAATGGCCGAAGCAAAAGCATTAGTACTACCGTTTATACATACATACATACATAAGAGAGAGAGAGAGAGAGATCAACAGAATTTAAAAACAGAAGATTCTTACGGAGTTCTGACTCATTTACTTTTGTTCATGAAAAATAGAAAAACTTCACCGTTATGCTTTATAATTGCAAAAATTACTTCCGTCAATAAATGTGTTTTGTGTATATAGATTCTGTGTGAATGACAAGTAGTTTTTTTGAAATTATGAAGCACAGTAAACTTTT
>BRYE01000015.1:16419638-16422138 GCA_030159115.1 Actinidia arguta var. hypoleuca | reverse complement strand
AAGCTCAATTTTAATTTTTTACTTTTGAATAATCAACTTTAATCTATATTCAAGAATAACAAATAACAATATAGAATAATATTGTTTGGTGTATTGCACGTTCAAATTCTCTTACCAGCAACTATAGGGCTCAGTCTTTACGGAGATATGTTCCTACTTTAATTGAGTTCTCCATTAATGAACGGTGGGATTGGTTCGTCGTATTAGTCGGTACTTTGTGCTAGACACCGAGTTATCAAAAAAAAATCCTAGGTAAGTTTCTCTAGGCACTGCCTTGTTTAGAGATCATTTTGATAAATCAAACCGTTTGTATTATAGATTTTATTGAGAAATTTAATACTATAAAAAGTCACATTGATTAGATACAAATCAGTAATCGATTATCAATTTATATAAAAATAATGGATATAATCATGTGTGTTACAATCATTATGAAATAATACTAAACGGATACTAATTGTATCCGACTAACGTAATTTTTTACATTACTCATTTTTATAATAGAGTTTACAATATAAACAGTTTGAATCATTAAAATAAATTTAAAACGGAATGCAAAGTACTTGGACTACATCGAAATAGTCCATTTAAGGAACTCAAAGCCAAGTTCTAAAAGATAAAACAAGACATAAATTCCAAAAAAATATAAATTAAACACAGACCTTGGAAAGTGGCAAACAGTACGGAAAAAACCCAACCGCAACAGCATTATTTATATTAAATAAAAAGGAAAAGAAAAAAAATGCAATGGGATATACTATAGCGACCAATAGAGAGATGCCACGTACTCCCACAAAACAATGACATGGGAGAATTAATGAAAGGGATTGCTTAGCTAAGCATCCTTGTATCAATGAATAAGATATTTTTTTACCAAAAAAAAATGGGTTTTATTACCATGAGATCGTTCACAAGGCTCCGCGTTTTACTTTTTTTTTTTCTTCTTTTTCGTTTCTCTTTTTGAGTCGTCAGAATAAGAAATTATCATAATTAAACATGAGATTGCGATATATGCCCGATCGAGAAATAATTATACACTCTATTTGGAAAGCCAAGCACCTTTTTGAGTTTTTTGACTTTTTTCCAATTCTTGTATATTTTGGCCTTAGTAAGGCTTTTTTTATACTTTTTTAAATACGACCCATAAACATTTACATTTTTTATTTAGATTTTGCAAATTTTACAATTGAGTCAATGTAATCCAATCTATTGATATAGATATGAAAAAAGTTGCCATGAAAAAGGAAAATGGAAATATAAGGAAAGAAAATGAAATACAAGCTAGAATTTTTCTTTTTTTTGGTTGAAACTTTTATATATATACACACACACACACACACACACACACATTTTTCAAAGTAAATCTTTTATTTGTCAGCTTAAATATCTTACATATGGGGATGTTTTGTGTATATTTAGTAAATATTTTTAGTGTCTATAGCATTATTATTTTGGATTAAGGATTTAATGAGGAATTTGTGGAGGAAAAAAAACGTTAACGAAAAAGATTAAATCTGAATCGTTGGATCTTTTAACTTTTTCCTCTCCTTTTCATTTTCTTCCACCAAATTCTTAATCCAAACACAACCTTAACAACTCTAACATCCAAAATTTCAAACTACAGAATCAAATAACCAAAAAATAAATAATAATAATAATAACAACAACAACAACAACAACAACAACAATGTCCTACTTCAATATCCTTATTAAAATAGAGTTTATGTGTTTTTCTCTCTCGTATCTCAGGGAGTGTGATGTGGGTACGCCTAAAGATGTCTATATAAATGTCCTACAATTTTTTTGTGCGTTTCAAACTTTAAAATGATATTTTTTTTCACTTTTTTAATAAAATTTATGTTTTTAGAAACTGCTCGTCGAGATCTATCAACCAAAATCCATATTAAACAGAAAATTATGTAAAATAAAAGGTATAATTACTTTTACGTTGGTAATGTGTGCTAATTTGAATTTACAAATTGTGGTACAAGTGTGCTTATTTTCTAATTGTATATAAAAATTATCACAATTGAGACAATTGTGCAAATTTTGGTGCAAGTGTATAAAATTTACAAATTTTGGTACACGCGTGCAAATTTTGGTAGAATTGATATAGGTGTGCCAATTTTAGACCTTGTAACATGTTTTTGTTATTGTTAAAAGATTGTGGAATCTTAAATAGTCAATTAATTTGAAGTTTGAGTTGAATTTATTGTTTTTGAGTATGTGTAGTTATATGTGACACACATAGAAAAAATAATTATATCTCGTAGTATACAACTCAGAATGACACACCGTTATCGAGCTCTCTCTCTTCTTGCTTGATATAGAATTGTGATGGAGGTGAGCATTCTCTCGCAAGATATATTTTCGTCACTTATATCATAGAGAGGATTCTATTAAGTGACGGCGTCATGAGGCCACGATCGTGAGAACTAGGTTGCCTCTCCAAAACTCTCATGAGAATCAAGTTTTGTGTTCGCGGACATAAAGAGCACCA
>BRYE01000015.1:16409638-16412138 GCA_030159115.1 Actinidia arguta var. hypoleuca | reverse complement strand
TCTGTCGAAGCTGTGTATCGTGCTATGGCTCAGGGAACAAGTGAAATACTTTGGATTCGATCACTCCTAACTGAGTTGGGCTTCCTAGTGGCAGACTCGTCTTACTTATTCTGTGACAATAAGTCAACTATTATGTTATTGTCTGATTCAGTCCTTTATGAGAGAACAAAACACATTGAAGTTGATATTCACTTTATTCGAGAAAAAGTTCGCTTATGGGTTATTACTCCCAGCTTTGTTCCATCCTCGGCACAGACTGCTGATATGTTCACTAAGTCCATTGGGCCCTCATTGCTGAAGTCATATGTTATCAAGCTGGGGCTTGTCGATATCTTCGCCTCAACTTGAGGGAGAGTGTTGGAATTAGGAAGCTTTATTTTCTAATCTAATTAGGAAATTTTCCTAATCTAATTAGGAAGCTTTCCTATCTTTGTTATTTATAATAGGTCATGTTGACCTCATAATATTTCTTTCCCTTTTCATTTAGTATATTTTCTAATTTAGGTTATATCTTGTATTATATATTGAGAAACTTGGTGGAATAAAATTTTACGCCTTTACATAATTCTTTGGATACAGATTAATGGTCGATCAATATAAATTTATATTAAGATAATTGAGTATAATTATGTGTGTCACACTTATATTTATTAAGTTATAATATAATATAAAACGGATATTGAATTGTGTCCAATCAACATAATTTTTAACATCTTTGCGATGGAGTCCATAAATTACAAAATGAAATGTTTGGATTATTAAATTGAGCTCAAAATGAAACCCCAAATTTTGAACTGCACCGATAAAATTTATTTTTTGGAGTTTAGATAAGCCAGGTCCTTTGAGAAAATAGTAAAACCAATAAATGTGTAAAAAACAACTGAGTAAAGGGACAAAATACACAAAAATCAAACTGGAAAATAAAGCTCGGTTGAATTTTTTATAGACTTTTAATCATTGTATGAATTAAGATATCGGTCTTTGTTTGTCTAGTATCTTATATCAATGATACCTAAAGTATTCATTTTATATTATTTTGATCTGTTATATATTCTATGACCCGATCGCACGTTGGGACTGTTGTTGCTGAGATTTGGGTTGTCTTGTTGACCGGTGGGTGGGTTGGGGTTGGGTTTGAGAGAGAGAGAGAGAGGGGAGAGAAATTGATGTTTGAGAGACTCGGATTGGATTTTGCAGTAGTGATGGTGCTATCGCAAATGCAATCTTGTTTGTCTTCCTCAGTTCCTTATGATATCTTCGCGACCTCTCTCTCCACTACCACTATTCGCAATTTCCAAGGGTTGCTCGGTGGGAATTCTCTGAGGGTAGAGAAAGGGGCACGGGACGGATTGGAGTGGTGAGAATAGTGGAAAAGTAGCTGGTTGTTTTTGGTTTGTACTGAGACTATGTTTTTGGTTTGCATTTAGAAGCTCCCAAGTTTAATTCCCCATTATGCTTTTAATTCCCCAAAATTAACCTTGCGTCCATCCCATTTTCTTTGTTCAGTTTTTTATTTTTGAATATCAAAAAATATTTATGCATTTTAGTGAGTAAACAAGCAAAATATATATCTGCTTTTCTCTTTCTCTCTTTCTTAAATTGATGTGATAAATCTTAGGACTGACCCTGTCGAGACTTGGCGGGCCGGGCCCACCCGAGGGTCAAATTTACATGGTGTTAATCATGCCCCTAATACGCCCTCTCATAAGGTAATAAATAGCTTAATTTGATGATCTTCGATTGATGGAATAGGAAATAAAAAGTGAGAGAGAGATTTCAGGTAATTGGTGGCAAAAATGATAGATAGGTAAGTACTCACATGAAATTCAATACACATGTATAAGTATATCAATGTTATTTTTTTGATAATTCGGTATTTAGCTCAAGAACCGACTAATTCAGGAAACAAATCCCACCATCCATTAGTGTGGGGGCCGATTAAAATCGGCGCAAACTCCCATTTAAAATGGCCTAACTCAAGAATTGACAACACATACATACATACATACATAAGAGAGAGAGAGAGGGACAGAATTTAAAAACAGAAGATTCTTACGGAATTATGACTCATTTACTTTTGTTCATGAAAAATAGAAAAACTCCACTTTATGCTTTATAATTGCAAAAACTACAGATTCTGTATGATTGACGTGACAACGGTAGTTTTTTAAAATTATGTAGCACAGTAAGCTTTTTAATCTCCAAAAAATGATTGTAAACGAGCCAGTCATTATGTATAAAAGTTTTGTATAAAAATTATATTTTTATATCATTGCTCATACATACATATATGTATGTTGGAATATGGGGAAATTGGAATATATGTATATATATATATATATGTATGTATGTATGTTGGAATAGGGGGAAATTGGCTTATGAGTCTTGACCGTGGCAACAAAAGAGACGGAGGAAGATTGCGAAAATCCGGCGCTTAATGGCCCCTCTTCCTCTCACCAAGGGGTATGCGTGGATCTTTCCGCACTTGTTTGGAATAATT
>BRYE01000015.1:16347138-16349638 GCA_030159115.1 Actinidia arguta var. hypoleuca | reverse complement strand
TTTTCCGTCTTTAATGATTTTTTTTTCAAGTTAGATGATTTTTTTAATATTTTCGAACTCCTCTCAAAGAAATCGAAAAAATATAAAATTCTGATTAAACGGCGAAAAAGGGAAAAAAAACTCCAAAATCAAAAAAGTAAAAAAACAAAACAAAAAATCAATAGCCCAAACTAGGCCTATTATTACTGACTCCAACGTTGTTGTCCCCACAACAGATATATTTTACTATTTTCTATTTTAAATAGTAATTTTTTAAACAAAGATAATTATTTTTCTACTATTAACGCCGCCATATAAATATTGTAGATAATTTTTATTATTTACTATATTTTGAACATTTGATACTGGGTTTTCATAAATTTTTATTGTTTGCACCGTCACTGTTGCCGCCATACATAACAGATAAATTCTATTGTTCAAACGTTAAATTTTATTGTTCTGAAACAGTTGCTGGAATGTCAATAATGCAAACAGTGAAAATTACTTTAATTTTAATTGTTGAATTACTTTAGTTGAACAATAAAATTTTATTTATTTGCGTGTAATCCAAAACAAGTCCACATAACCTTCCACAAGAAGGATTGGTGAATTCGTTATCTTCTTTATTGAAAATGATAGAGTAACTATGTTTGGCCGGAAGCTAGCTTTCTTACGAATTAAAAAAATAGACAATCAGGGGGACGGATAAGAAATCTGTGATTCAATTTTTCCCCCTGCTATTTCGCAAATAAGTTAGACGGCAAGCTTTTTGAAATTTTATTTTGAGAAAAAGTTATAATACATATTCTTTATTTAGCCGGTACACAGCCTATTTAATAGTCATTAGATAAAAAACTTTTAATTTGGATCTATAAATAAATTAATAACTAATAATGACAACTTGAATACCCGATTAAGCTTGTTTTTATGAATCGTATTGATTTTATTATAAATTTTTATGACCATTGTTATGAGATATTTGGTTCTGAATAGATTTGTTATGAATTCTATTGGTATATTTAATAATCTTATAAATCTTTATGGATTTGTTATGAATTTTTATTGTTCTTTTATGAATTCTTATGAATATAATTCTAAAAATAATTTAGTCACTTTAAAGCATTAACTTTCATGGAATCCACTAACTAAAATGGGATCCAACAACTTGAGTCTCTAAAATACATAAAAATTAAAAATTAGATCTCCCAAAAAAGTTAAATAATAATCGAGCAGGGGCCTAGCACATAGGCGCCGCTTTTTAGAACACTGAGGATTTACCTTTTAGGATCATTGGTTAAGATTATGGGTTAAGATGTTAACTTTCTCTTGTATATATACCATATTTATAAATGGAAGAATGTGAGGTGAAATTCTTAATAGCATTCCGCGAATGTTAGGAGGTTAAATTATCTTCGCAATGAATTAATTGGAGGTCTTCTCCCTCGACGTGAGACTCTTATTATTTTTATTTTAAAGGTGGTTCGTAATAGTATGTCCCAAAAATTTATTTACTTTAAAAGCCAAGTCAGTAGTTAAAATATTATAAATTTTTTTTTTTGCCTTATTATTTTTCAATTGATTTTTTTTTTTGACAATTTTAAATTATTAATTTTAAAAAATAGAACAATTTTTACTTTCTAAAATGTTATGTTTTTTAAAAAATAGACAGATAAATTGGAAGGAGTAACTTTATAGTTTATAGTTTATACCCACTAATCAGTCATCAGTATTCCATTTACTAAACAAAGACATGATTGTGAAATGTGGGCTGGTGCCTTCGCGGCTAGCTAGCCCAAGCCACAAGCATTTACGACTCAGAAAAACAGAAGCCGACAGAGAGAGAGAGTGGTGGTGGTGGTGAGGTCAGCATAGCTGGAGGGCAAGCTGTCCTTGTCTTTTAGGCAATTCCATTTATAAATAGCCCTCGTTTCTACGCTAAGCGACGACGCTACACCCGCACGCCTCTTTCAAAGCGCGTGATATAGTGGTGACAGAGCAACTATAAAACACCTTTAAGGGCAAGTTTCATTTCGTTCACTTGTGGTTTGGGCAATATGCAGATTATCCTTTTCATATCTAAAAATTATTACATAAATTCGTGCGATTTGGTAACTAAAATACACCAATGACATTTGTTAACATAACATATCATTCACTTTAATATCTTCATTTTGCACCTTACAAAGAAAAACACGCATACAAATACACAGGGACAGAGATATGACTTAAGTTCAGTAGAGTAAAAATTATCAGAACTTATTATATCTAGCAGGGTTAAAATTATAGAATTTAGAGTAAATTATTAATTTTTTTGGAATATCAAAATTGTCAAAATTTAAGTTCAACGGGTCAAATTGCTAGAACTTATATTTAGAGGGATCAAAATTATAAAATTTAAGATAAATTAATAATTTTTTGTGGGTCAAAATTATATTTATGATAAATTATATTAAGAAAAGTAATGTAATTTTTCTCTCTAATGAGATCAATTGACTCTAGTTGTCCTAGTGTGACTCCGCCC
>BRYE01000015.1:16279638-16287138 GCA_030159115.1 Actinidia arguta var. hypoleuca | reverse complement strand
GCCGGAACTCAACCGTACGGTCACCGTAGTTCACGTCCAGCACGCCTTCCAGCCTTACGTCTTCCTAGCCGGACCAGGTTCGATCGTAATCCTCTTGCATATGTTGTTTGGAAATAAAATAAATTAAAAACAACTCTCTCTATTTGCTGCTTAATTTTGTTGACATCACCCCCTGGAGAAGATTGAACTCACTTAACAATGTTAAACAAATGAGCGGCCAACTATTTGTAGACGCGTTGGATAGGAAAGTATTTAACTCTCCAAGAAAACCGAAAAACTATAACATTATGATCACATAATGAAAAAAAATCGAAAACTAAAGTAATTAAAATAACTATTAGTCAAACAGGGCCTATGATTCTTTCATTTCACTCATTCATTGACTCTCTTCACTCTACTCTGACTCTACCTCGTGCCCATAATGCGTGTGGCTAATTTTGAGATTCAAGTGTGTAACTTACAATTTCATATGAACACTTAGTTTCTTCACTGCATATCTATGTTCTCCTATGATATACTCCTAGTAACTATTAACTTGATTAATTTACCACTCCTCTACTATTAGGATATTAAAACAATGCTCACACCACTAATTGCTAATTAACTACCCACAAACATTTCACTCTAAATGTAAAACTATAGTTATAAATCAAGTTTACTTCTCAGCAGTGGCAGCTTCAGAAATTTTTGTTAATAGTGTCATGCAAAGTTTTAAACACAAATTTTTGTTAATGGAATCAAATATATTTCTTTTATGGGTTCAACATTTTTAAAAATATATGTATAACACTAAAAAAAAAATTTTTTTGAAGATTTTTCAAAAGCTGACCCCATCAGCCTCAATGTGCCGCCGCCCCTGCTTCTCAGTGAGAGGATATGGATTGTAAGGCGAAAAGATGGCGCGGGGAGGTGTGGCAAGCCTTATAGTGAATATTCCAACCAAAATCTAGCAATAAATTAAATATTAAAATGTTATGCAAACTTAAGTAACACATTTGGATAGTACATGATGTGGTCAATAACATTGATCACATCATCCATGTGCCCTACGTAATTACGTATACAAATGTGATATACCAGAGTACCGCAGCAAAATGTGGATACCTTAATACTAATAGTGATTAAAATACGTGTGTATATATATATATATATATATATATAACATATTGAGTTGATACAAACTAATGTGATGTAATTTCCAAATTTTCCATCTGTTTTTAAAGTTGTATATACAGTGTTGGAATCTGTGAAAAAAGTCCAAGAAGAAAATGCTGCTGCAGTAATCTCTCGTGCATTGAAGACGTGCCTACAAAAATCGGTAAGTTCTCTTCCAATCAATATATCTTAGCCCCCCTTTTCCCTTTTTACTGAAAAACTACGGTCCTATACGTGTAGGATTCAAGGAAATAAGTTGTTTTGTAATGATCGTTTTGTGCAAACGTGTTTGGGCTTTTTAGTTTTCGTTATAGCTTAAAAGTTTTTGTAAACAACTTTTTATTTTTGGATTGGATTTCCCTCTACTCGTCGAGAAAGTCTCTATTATGGACCTAACAGTTGGCCTCTTTCGAAGATCCAATCAAACGATTTATCCGGCCTGTGTGTGTCAATCATCATGGAGAAATTCTAATGATCGTAGCAATGTTATTTTATCAGTAGTATTTGAAAAATAAATGGTATAGTTTCAAATTATTCTTTTTCATTTTTTTCCCCTTCTTTTTGAAAACGTAAAAGATGAAACCTTGTAGCTGCAAAATCAATTTAATTTTATCTGGTAACAAAAAAAAAATGACATTTTGGATAGAAAACAAGGGAATGGTATGTGCGTTAAGAGTCCCCAGGTTGCTCTCAATTCTTTGGGTACTGAAAATATGTCGGTTGGAAATATTTAAGGCCATTATCGCAGGTCTATTTCCTATTCCCACTCTGGCTAAGCTCATCAGACCTTGATGCTTGAGTGCAACACCAATTCGGGATTGGGTTGGTCGCACCGAATTTGGGATTAGGTTGCTCAACTCTGACTTGTGCCACAATAATTCTCATCCCTTGAGATTGGAAAACCCCTACACGCTCACTCTATATACAGGCCGGCCTACTAAAATCATTATCCATCCATATGTTTATGGGATTCATTGAAGGCCAAGTGATCTATTGCTCGTCTCTTCTGCAAAGACGGTTCACCGATTGACAAGAAAGTAGAAACCAAACTTCATCCTGTTTTATTACTTTTTTTTTGTAGGTTAAAGCAGAGGCTTTGCTTCTTGAAGGAGAGCCAAAGGAAATGATTTGTGAAGCTGCAGAGAACATGCAAGTCGATGTTCTAGTTGTGGGTAGCCGTGGACTTAGCAAGATCAAAAGGTATATTCCAATTTAATCACGAAACCTAATACTAATTGGAGTATTCTCGTCCTTGGATTGTGTTTCATTATATGCAACTCCGATTGAATTGGATGCTTCATTATAACCTGCAATGACACATTTAAAAGCTAATTAGTCAATATTTTGTTTGGAAATTGATTTAATGATCGACGTTAGTACTCCTGAATCTGATTTTTGCATATTTAATTTCCTCTAAATATAGATGATTCAATGATAAACATTTGATTGCAGTGCGTTTTTGGGAAGTGTGAGTGATTTTTGTGTACATCAAGCTAAATGTCCTGTTCTCGTCATGAAGCCGCCCTCTGGAGTCCATAAGTAATGGAAAATCTTATGATCTCCAACAGATGTTATCATGTGTGTATATATAGAGAGAGAAAAATAACAAGATACTTGAATTATTTTTTTTTCTTTTGGTGTGGCATACTTGAATATTTCAGTCATGTAGTTATTACTTTAACTTTCTTACATCAAACCGCATCATCTTGAATAATTTGTCTGCACCAGGTTAGGCATAGACATATGTGCTATATACTTCATAAATGTATTGCATTCATATGTAGGTGTGAAAGTTCTGGGGATGTCAAGCCCTCATTTAGATAGTATATTTCAGGCTGTGTTTGGATTAATGCTTTGGTGAGGAAAATAAATAAATAAATATAAAAAAGTAAGACGATTCAATTTTAAGAATATTTTTAATGTTTTCCTTGACTTTCAATTTTGGTCCTTGTAATCCAATTGATATTGGAAGTTAGATTTTTTGACGGATTTGTTGCATGTGCCCAACATGTGATCTCATTTGATGGCGATTTACAGTGGGATTAAGAAAATTACAATGGGGGTTGGGCAATTTATAGAAAGAATGGAAGAAAATATCGATTTTGTCTCTCAAATAATGGTACATGTTAGGCAAGTGTAAAAATTCATTCAAAAATATATCGGTTATTATCAATTGGACTGATTAAGCGAGAAAATTACAGAATTAAAATTGTGGGATTAACAAATACATAAACCAAAATCAAAGTCAAGGTAAACTATAAGAACTATTTTTATAGTTTACCCATTTCTTTTTTCTCCTTTGGCGATCAGCGAACTCATGATAGTATAGGGGTTAATTTCATGAATTGTCCCCTTTAGGATTTAAAATCTATAGAGATTTGAAATACTTAGAAATTTATAATGTTAAAATTTATGTATTTAAATAAAGATTAATAATAAATAATGAAAATACTAAATAAAAATTAAAAAATTGTAGAAGTGACAGACCACCACGGACGTGTCCCCTATAACTTTATGATGAGCAATGTAAAGAAAAAAAATATATAATAAAAAAAATAAAAAAAATAAAAGCAAAAATAGCGTCCAAGGTGGCTTGCAAGTGTTGTGCATGTCACAAACGTCAAAAGGTTATAGAAAAGAAAACGTATAACTGTACGGTTGCCACGTGTTCAACCGGAATTTGATGGAGGTTTCTTCGAAGTTGTCCTCGTTCGTTCGTTTCAATAAAGTCCAAGTATTTTAAGTTTTATCTTAAATTTATTTTAATAATTTTTAATAATTTATATTTCAAAATTCTTTATATAAATTAATATTATAAAAATTTATATTAATCAAATACAAAATAATATTCATGCGCGTTTTAGCTTCTCGTGGTTAGAAAACTACATGAGGTAAAGCACATGGTGTTAAATCGGATTTTGCCCTAAATTTTAGTTAAAAACTTACCTAAGAAATATATTTATAAATTCAAATTTTCTATAAAATTGTACTAGAATTCACAAATTATGCACGAAATACTTCATGAGACTTTTTTAAAAAGCGTTTAATTTATCCATAAGAAATGAAAGAATTAATCTAAGAAATAGAAATATTTTGATGTGTCCAAATGCTCTTGAAATAAAAACTAGATGAAAATGATACTTTGACACGCACCTTCAAAGGGACCCAAGAACATGATTTGTCAATCTGCAAAACAAATATATATATTGTTACGCTCTAAATAATATCAGATTTGGTCACGTAGACAATCACAATAATGCAATAAACTAAACTAAAATAATACGTCCCAATGACATTGCAGAAATAATATTACATCTTATCATAACATGCTCTCCATGAACTATCAAATACAAAATATGAATGATAATCCATGGATAATGACCACATCGGGTCAAAAGAATATTACGATTCTCAAAATACACTTTAATACGTTTATCAAAATAAATTACACAATCGGCATCCATATGCCTCACGATTCAGGATAACCCTCGATACCTAAAATTCATTTTATAGTAAATGTGAGTTATCTTAAAAAGATTTAACAATGGACTTGATATCTCAAAACAAAACTATGATACATAACTATACAATGAAAACATGATGCAAATAAAATATGCTTTCATATCAAAATATATTTTTGATTTCAATTCGTGATTTCTCAAATCAACAAGTCCTCAATTCAACAACTTTTCTCAAAAAGTCATAACTAACGTTTTCAAATTTTCCATCTTTTCTCAAAAGTGTTAATCCAATTATTTTGAATGACACACTTAAGCCACTACATAACCAACCTCATTATGCACTAAGCACATGAGATAATATCCGTCAACTTTCCGAACTTTCACTGTGAGCTATGACATTCCCTTTGTATCATTGCCACATAGGACTTTCATTTTTGTCAACTTTCCGGACTTTCACCGTGGGTTATGACATTCCCTCCATATCATTGCCATATAGGACTTTCATTTTTGTGCTTAATATAAGCCATCTAATTCCGTTATATCCTAGCATGTCATTCCCAAAATTATTTTCAATACAACATCCACAAATTTACTTTTGCTAAAAGTTTTAATGTAAACAATATAATATGCAACATGTTATAAACCATCAACAATGTGCATTAATGAAATCATTCGAATGCATTTGTTATAGACAAAGTACATAACCATAACCATAAATCAACCGTATTTACTTTAAAAGTTTTCACAAACTGTTACTACAAATCACTACCAGTAGTGGTCTGGATACTACCGGTAGACAATGTTTCAGAGACAAAGCCACATAAATCACTATCGGTAGTAGAAAATAGTACTACCGGTAAAGGACCATCTAGAGATAAACTGTCATTATTCACTACCGGTAGACACTCGTCCAGTGACTAAATACAATAAATTACTACCGGTAGTGAAAAAGAAAACTACCGGTAGACAACGAACCGATGGCAAGGATCCAATCAATAACTACCGGTAGTGAAAACAAGTACTACCGGTAGACAATCATCCAAAGACGAAATATCAAAAATCACTACCGGTAGATCGAGCCCTCGAGCCTGCTTCAGGAAATAAAGAGAACTACCGGACAGTACCGGTAGGCATCGTAGAAAATAAACACTTTCAGATTCCCAGAACTCCTAGTTTTCATTTCAAATTAAGTTTTCTATTTAGGGTTCTACACCCAAAATAATACCTCAATAAGCTATATACTACCCATTAACAACAACCCAAAGAAAAATCCTATTAAAAAACTGCATTTACCTCAAATCCAAGCAATGCAACTCCAGAAGATATTGAAGAAGAGATGAACCCTAAAACTCTGATTCCAAACTTTCTTGGCTCAAATCGACGCCCTCATTGAGTAGATAATCTCGCTCCAAGAACTATCACTCAATCTCACTCCAATCTAACCCTCGATGCTCAAAATCTTAGAGAGAGAAGAAGAAGAGAAGAGAGAGTAAATATTGTATTAAATGTGTTGGGAGAAGTAAATGAGAGACATAAATGCCTCTAATGGTTCTAAGGCCTTGTTTAGCCAATATCACTAACTCAAACCCACCATGGGTCAAGTGTTTGGTCTATTTCCTCATACAAGCTCAAATCCAATACACCTAAGCCCAATTAAATTCATTGGGTCCAATTTATACTAAAACCCATAATGACATACACATATACATGTGATATTATGACATCATATATATGTCCTAATTATCTATATTTATAAAAAAAAATTTGAAACCATACATATACATGTTTATCCTAGCATAGTAACATTATTTCCAAGACTTGGCTCACAATTATGTCACACAAATATCTTCAATCATTACATGCACTTGACATACACATGAACACGGTACTAATGTATGTTGTATACTTGATTATTGGTGCAGGGCCTTGTTGTGAAGTGTTAGTGACTACTGTGCACATCATGTGAAATGTCCTATTCTCGACACTGCATATACATACCAAAAATGTTTGTAATAAATTGCTCAAGACAGAACAACTTCGGATGTTGTTGCTTAATGATGCAACTCCATTACATATTGCAGTAAGGGATTGTTAAAGTTTTTTAACAACTATTTATCTTTAATGATTTTTTTTTAGGAAACACCCAAATGGTTTTGTTTACACGGCATTGTCCTATTTTTTTTCATAAAAAAGATAATGATATTTTGCAAACATGAGCTCTGAGGGAAAAGTTCCTTTGAGGTGAAAGAAAATGCATGTAGGGATGTAGCTATGCAATTTTCTTTCACTTCAAAGGAACTTTTCCCTCGTATACTTGAGCTATGTTGGGAGGTTTTGACAAGGAAGAGGGAAGACCTGATATAGCTATGCAATTTAATCCGTCCGTCCATATCATCAAATAAGAGAGGATTCAAAAAACTATATGCTATCCCATCTTTAAACCTCTGAGGTCAGTGCAATTATGCCTAAGCTATGGTGCTACCTGCAATTCCTCAGACCTCAAGGAGGTCGGCCAAATTTACCCTATTTCAGAACTGTTTTCAAACTTGGATACCAATATTATTAGACAATTATAACACTATAAACTTGTTGAGAAGTCATACTGCAAGTAGGCCTCTGCTAAATCATAGATTAAAAGTTTTTCAAGTATCATTGGTGACATCTATAATTCCATGCAACTAGCACAATTCCAGTAGCACTGTAAAAATACACGTAAACAAACCTATGCTTTCTCTTGGTTTCCTCTTTTTTTTGAGAGAGAGCGAGCCATTTACTTTTTCATGAGGGAAGTTGGCTCAAGTAAATACACATCAAATGTAATAGACTAGCTGTGAAAGAATATACAATACCCCATACCCACAATCAAAGAACTCCAACTAGGCAG
>BRYE01000015.1:16254638-16257138 GCA_030159115.1 Actinidia arguta var. hypoleuca | reverse complement strand
TCAATCTTGGACCATTCATTTTCAATTGTTAAGTTGCAATGTCACCCTCTTGCTTTCCCGATCCTAACACATCCAATGCATGTTGGATTAATTATGTTTGGTATCGATGGACTTTCACCTATATCTTAATTTTAACCGTTCACTTTCAATTGCGATAGTCTACTCCTTATACTTTAAGTTAAATTGCAATGTCGCCCTTCTATCTATGTCACATTAATGGGGATAATGAAATTTGCAACGAGAGCTATATGCAACATTTTTGTTTCCATTTTAGCACCCCTATACTTCTATTTAAAACCTCACTTTGGCCCTTGCACTCACAATAAAATTCACTTTTTCCCCTCCAATTAACTAAGCCCTAAAAAAATGTCACGTGTGACATAAACATGACATTTTCTATCATCCTTGTAAATATCACATAGACGGAAAAGTGACATTGAAACTTGAGTTAAAGTGTAAAGGGTTTAATGTCACATTTAAAAGTGCAGCATCCAAGATGAAGTGAAAGTGCAGGTTTGCCAAATGTAATTAACCAATGATTATTTTAAGGAAAGTAACCCTTGAATTTTTTATTGCTCTTGTCTATTAATCTGATAGTTTTGAATTCTTTCTTCGGCCCTGGATTTCAGACTTTTTTCTGATAATGTAAATGAGACAAGATGTATTTGTAATTAAAACATTTGAGTAAGAATGGGTATTTAGATAAATTTACTCTAATAAAAACAAAAAAGAAAATACAATTAGAGAAAAGGAGAGTGTGAAACTCGCTACCCAAAAATTGAAAAGAAAGTTCTAAAACAAACAAAAGAAAACAAAAAAGGAAACAGGTGGGACTAAATCCAACTTTGGCTATGTGATTTGAGCAATGAAGATGTCTGCAGAGTGCAGTCTGCATAGATGTATAGTGGGTGTTAATACAGATACATTAATGCAGTCATCACTTCTAAAAATTGGCACCTTCCATGTGAAAAATAGCCAAAAAATGGTGACATTTGTATAGGGAAAAGAAAACATAATTTTGTTTTGATAAAGATCGATGATTTTTACCTTCTCTTTTTTTAAGCGTATTTTTTTTCTTTTTATTAATGTTCAAATGTTTTAACTAAACATTTAAGCAAAAGTAATTTCTTTAAAAAATAATACAAGGGTATTTGAATAATTTTACTAAATATAAAGACAAAAAAGACATGCAATTGGAGAATATAGGAGTATAAAAATCACTATCCTGAATATATATGAATTTTGAAATGAAGGATTGTGACACTAATTATTCAAGACAGTATCTCAAATTTGGATTTAATAATATACATATGAATTTAGATTGAAACTTCAAACTTGAGAGTTGTACCATGATTCATTTGAAAATGATTATTTAAGAAGAGCGATTTGAAATTATTTAGGCTGTGTTTGAATTAGGATTTGACAAAGGAAAATGTATTCAAGGCTTCATATTTAATAGCCACCTATAGCTAAATGTATTACTCATATCTTTTGTACAATTGAATTTCACACTTTCCCATATAAATTGGAAGTGTATTTCCGTTACTTTTTCTTTTCTATTAAGTTGTGTTTGGATTAACGATTGACGAAGGAAAATGAGAGAAAAAAAAGTTAAAGAATCAAATGGTTCAGAACGATTAGATATCCTAACTTTTTTATTTGTGTTTTTTTTTTCTACCAAATTCTTGATCTAAATACAGCCTTAACAAATTTACAAATATTTTTTCTGAATGCACCCGAAAAAATGGATTTTGATCCTCTCAATACTAAAATTACGTTATTTTACACTAAAACGATATTGTTTTATAGTAGACAACATGAAAAACTCAATAACTCACTCTTCCTTTTTTTTTCTCCTTATTTTTTTCATCTCTCCCCCCAAAAAAATTGATCATACTGATTAAAGAATTTAAAGAAGTAAAAAAAAAATGAAAAAAAGTAGTAAAGTCTAAATTAATCAAAAATAAAATATTCAATTTTGAATGAATATAGATTTTGGGAGTTTTTTTTTCAAAAAATATTTTTTTTTATTTTTTAATTCCAATAGTCAATACAAATAGTAAAAAGAATGACCAAAAATTAAAAATTTTGCACACTAAAGATGAAAATAATCCCCAAAAATGAATTGTTGAGAAACTTTGTTGATTTTTTGTATGAAAAAAACTGTAAATATACTTGTCAAAAAATAATATTTTTATATCTACAAAATAAATCGTGAACCACAGTCTTTTTTGGTAGATTTTGATCAAAGACTCAAAAGCTATCTACGTTTATTATATAAATATAAATATATAATATAAAACGGAGCAATTTTAATGTAAAACAACATAGTTTCATTGTAATAGATCTCTCCATTACATTGAGTGTAATAGAGATAATCAGAATCCCGAAAAAAAAACCCGTGAAACATATTTGGTACTGTAAAATATATTGTACATAGATTCCAATAGTCGTAACAATATTCTGTGGTTATTTTGATGTAATTGTCGATTGTTCGTAA
>BRYE01000015.1:16219638-16222138 GCA_030159115.1 Actinidia arguta var. hypoleuca | reverse complement strand
CTTAAGCAATATTTCCAATAATATTTGTATTTTTTTTTTGTTGTAAGACATTTTAAGAATTGGATTTAAAGACTTATAAAAGAACTAAATTTAAAAATTTAATCAAAAGATTAATAAATATAAGCGGTAACTTAGGCATATTGTCTATCTTAAGCTAAATGATAAAGTTTTAAAAAGCAACCTAAAGTGTACATTTATATTAAAAATGATTAAATAATTAAATATACATTTCTAAACATCGTAATCACTAACATGTGCATGGCACAGGGCCAACACTTGTTTTATGATATTTGCATTTAATTGAGTCTGCATTTTATGCCACAAAATCTTAAAACTCGATCAATTTGCTGTAACATGCGAAGTTTGATGGTGTGAAAAGTTTCTTCCACTTATGATACATGCCACATACATGTATGAACATACGCATGCACTCGTTCTCCTATTTTCTCTCTCCTATTTCTAGGTTTTCTATACAAGTATTCTGTTTCTCATGAATGCGTTGTTGATCTTTCTGTGAACAATTTGTTAAAGAGGTATGCCAGCAAAGTCAACGTAAAGGTTGATTTTCCCTTCAATGTACTTGCTGGCAAGGGAGATGCCAATCTGTTGTCAAATATTTGCTTAGATTTTTCTATTTCTTTTGGTTATTTAATTTGTCATTGTTGCTAGGGAAGTTGTCATCATTTCATTTCTTATTATATTATGTTGTAATATTGGTAGAGAGGATTGAGGGGTCCAACTTAAAACCAATTGGCGTGAGGTGAGTAGCCTCTAGATTATATATACTAAGCTTGGATGGCTTGGGTAAGCGATGTGAGATACAATTTAACACTCTCCCACACGTGCAGCCCGGATGCACGTCGAGGTGACAACAATAACAACGACGACGGAAACGACTCGGGTGGAGACTTGACCGCGTGAGAGCCACCCACAATGTTAGAGGATCGAGGAATCCAACCTAAAACTAATTGGCATTTGGTGGAGTAGCTTCTAGATTATATACTAAACTTAGGTGGCTTAGATAAGCGATGTGGGATACAATTTAACATATATTATATATGTAAATACTATATTATTATTTTTTTGGTGGTGGGGTGGTTAGTAGTTGTTTCTCTTGAATGTGGTTTGTTGATGTAAGAAGGCTTGAAGGTTTTATATTGAGTAATTGTGATGAATGTTGTGCCATGCATTGAAGAACATAAAACATATACAATTCAATATCAGAAATTGCTAAGTTGTGGTGAAGTACGTGAAATCTAGACAGCCTACTTACAACGGAGGCAATTTCATGATGTAAAAAAACTTTCTCCTTGTTTATCCTAATTTCGGAAGCTTTCAGTGTTGGCATCTGATTTTGCATCGAATTTCGGGATGCAGCAAATTGGGATGCAATAATATTGGAGTATTAGCAGAGAGACTAGTTTTTATGAGTATTTTCTTTTTCTTTCTTTCACCCTTTTTTTTTATAAAAAGATACTGCCGTTGTTTCCCTTTTTGTACGAGGAATTTTTTGGGCAACCAGATCCTAGGTCTTTTAAGGGTATAACAGTTACGTTGACAATGTTGAAAAGTTCTTTTGTAACCTTCTTCGGACGAAGTCTTGTATTCTGCAAAGCTTTTTTGACACATGAGGAGGGTCAAGGAGGCTTAAAGGGTTGTATTTTTTGTTTTCTTCTTCTCTTTTATAAATTGGGTAGCATTTCCTCAATGTCATCTATAATGAAATGTTACTTTTACTAGTTTTATATCAAAGACAACACGATTACACCATCAAACCAAAAAACATAATATTTATCCCTGGTTTTTGTTATTAGATATTTGAGATTTCATTTTCTTTTGTCAACTTCCTTTAGTAAGTGAATATTGAATCATCATCTCCTCGTGCGTTCGGAAAACGTGATTTAGTTGAGTTTGTAAATCATTTCTCAAGATAATTTTTATGTTTTCTGTACCCATGTACAATGGAATGCTGATGATTTCTTTGTTGGCTAGTTTTTTTACATGACAAGTATGTGTTTGGTTACTGAAAAGGTATACAATAAAGTCAAGACACACCCGAAGGGGACAACTCTTCCCTAGAGAAGAAAGAACATCCGACTTAAAAAAACTAACCTCTCAGAACCTGAAAAGTTAGGCCACAATAAAAGAACTGGTCTCACGAAGGAGAGGTTACATTGCTACCTAAGTAACATTGCCACTTGCTTGCCCACTCTTCGAAAATTCTCTCTTTTTTGATGAATTTGAGATTAGCTTTTTCTTCTTGGTTGGAAGATTAACAATCACCTTTTGCCGTACCACCCCTAAGCTGAGAGTCTCTGTTCTAGCTTCTTTTGTGTTCATATGTTAAAGGCAACCCTCCCAGACTAGGAGTGGACAAGTAATGGTGTACAATATATTGCACAATCTGCCTCTTCCTGGCAGTTCTTGAGAACACGAAAAACATGTTACTACTGTGCAAAAGTTTATCCGTCTATGACTTTCCTCTACGGTCCAGCTTGAG
>BRYE01000015.1:16189638-16192138 GCA_030159115.1 Actinidia arguta var. hypoleuca | reverse complement strand
AAAATTTGTCACTCTCTTCAACGATTTAAATTTTTAGATAAATTTGTAATTAACACTTGCAAAATAGCTTACTAAAATGATGCCGTGTGCACTACGATATTTTGGAACAACGTTATTTATTAAGAGCAAGCTTCCATGGTATACTCGGTCAACAAAATCAACATTGCCATGCAATGCCTTTGTTTTTCGGTAAACTGTAATTTGCCCCCTCAAAGTATTAAGTAAATCTTAGTTTTTTCTCCTAATTAATAATTTTTTTCACTTTGTTCACTATCAACTATATAAACCATTACAATCAACTTTGACATCCAATATCCATCTACGAAATGAATGAAAATTGACAGTTAGGCCACCATGTATTGACTCGATCCGGATCCAAGAGCAACCGATCTCAGCATAATAGAAAATATCCAACTTTGATTTATTTTCTACCTTGTTCGATTTATAAATCTCACTCTCCACCTTCTCTCGCTTCGTTGACCGTGAGACAAAGAATATTGAGTTTAAAAATTTCTATTACGTTAACATGGATTGCCCCCAGATTCAAGTCGGGTCAACACATGGCATAGCAATTTTCATTCACTTTGTAGATGGACGTTGAATGTTGGGCTTGATTGCAATGGTTTATATAATTGAGGGTAGAAAGTGAGAAAATTATTAATTGAGGAGGCAAAGTGGGAATCACTCAATTCTTTGAGGAAAACAATTGCAGTTTACTCCGTCTTTTTTCCCCCTAGCAATGCTTTAAAGTATAATGGCTCTTTCACTATTTTTTTCTCTACACACAATAACGTACAAATCTTTTTCCCTGCAAGTGGTTTGTGCCACTTGGCACTTGGCCAGTGTCTGGCGCTTAAGGCTATGTTTGGAACTTGTGGAAAAAAACAGGAAATTATAGAAGGGAAAGTAATTACGAGAGAAATGCTAAAGAAAGTTGATTATGTTCTTTTGTTTGGCTGACAGAGAGTAATTTTTCTTGTTTGTTTTTTAAAGAAAGAAGAGAGATAATAATAAATCGACTTCCAAACATAGGCTAAAGTCTTGCTTATGCAAGAACCAGTCAAATGCTAGATACCAATGGCACTTAGTGTGTCTTCAATTACTAGGAATTTGCTCGAAATTATGTTTTTTGTTTAAAGAAAAAGAAAGGAAAATTGAGTAAGGCGCCAAGCCTTCAGGTTTTTGTTGTCCTAAGTAAATCTTTAAGATGGACCCTTTATAGTTTTATACTGTGAAATTTTTTAAAAGATAACATAAACTTAAAATATATCATTACAAAAATTCAACAGCATAAAACTAAACTCAGCAATTAGAAATTGTTATAAGAATTTGATTATCTTTTTAGGATAAAAATATGGTATACATATATTAATCAATTTTTATGTACCATGCATGCAAGTGATGCTTTTTATAGTAAAAGTTACAAACTTATTATGGTTAGTTACGACAGTGTGTGATGTTAGATACGAATTGTTGTGATTATTTACGAAAATGTAGTGTTAGTTACGAATTATATTGGTTAGTTATAAAAAAAATGTGTGGTGTTAGTTATAAATTGTTGTAGCTAATTACGACAATGTGTGATTTTAGATACGAATTATTGTGGTCAGTTACGAAAGTGTGTGATATTATTTATGAGTTATTTTATTTATTAGTTACGAAAGGGTGTATTATTAGTTATGAATAAAGGGCAATTACTAATTGTTGTGACTAGTTACCAAAATGTGTGGTGTTAGTTGTAAATTATATTGGTTAGTTACAAAGTGTGGTGCTAGATACAAATTATTGTGGCTTGTTGCGAAAGTGCGTGGTATTAGTTACAAACTATTGTAGTCAGTTAGGAAAGTATGTGGTGTTAGTTATTAATTATTGTAGACAGTTACAACCTATATTGGTTAGTTACGAAAGTGTGGTGTTAGATACAAATTATTACGCTGGTTACGAAAGTGTGTGGTGTTAGTTATTAATTATTATAGACAGTTACGACTTATATTGTTAGTTACGAAAGTGTGGTGTTAGATACAAATTATTGTGCTTGTTACGAAAGTGTGTGGTGTTAATTATGAACTATTGTAGTCAGTGACGAAAGTATGTGGTGCAAGTTGTTAATTAGTTACGAATGTGTGTGCTGTTAGTTATTAATTATTGTAGACAGATACGAACTATTATTCGTTAGTTACAAATGTATAGTATTAGTTACGAATTATTGTGGTCATTTACAAAACTCGTGGTATTAGTTATGAATTATTGTGGACAATTACGAATTGTCGTGATTAGTTACAAAAGGTAGTGTTGTTAATCTAATTACAAAAGGGTATGATATTTTGTTAGGTTTTAGATCGGCTAGTTCTAAACAAAAGCACTTTGAGTGTAATTCCAATAGGTTAGAGTCGTGTCCCGAGGTATAGAAATGAACCGAGGTGTGGAAGAAAGAAACCACAGCAAAAGGTACGAACCGGGTTTGAACTATGAAAACATTCGAACGGCTTACAAATGGTTC
>BRYE01000015.1:16172138-16174638 GCA_030159115.1 Actinidia arguta var. hypoleuca | reverse complement strand
GATAACCTAACTCGTGTTGCTTTAAAATTCCTTGTGAAATCTTACTTTGTAGGAAACGTTCGAACCATCTAGACCATAGTTCAAACGCATAAACCATTCGAACCATTTGTAAGCCGTTCGAATGTTTTCATAGTTCAAACCCGGTTCGTACCTTTTGCTGTGGTTTCTTTCTTCCACACCTCGGTTCATTTCTATACCTCGGGACACGACTCTAACCTATTGGAATTACACTCAAAGTGCTTTTGTTTAGAACTAGCCGATCTAAAACCTAACAAAATATCATACCCTTTTGTAATTAGATTAACAACACTACCTTTTGCAACTAATCACGACAATTCGTAATTGTCCACAATAATTCATAACTAATACCACGAGTTTTGTAAATGACCACAATAATTCGTAACTAATACTATACATTTGTAACTAACGAATAATAGTTCGTATCTGTCTACAATAATTAATAACTAACAGCACACACATTCGTAACTAATTAACAACTTGCACCACATACTTTCGTCACTGACTACAATAGTTCATAATTAACACCACACACTTTCGTAACAAGCACAATAATTTGTATCTAACACCACACTTTCGTAACTAACAATATAAGTCGTAACTGTCTATAATAATTAATAACTAACACCACACACTTTCGTAACCAGCGTAATAATTTGTATCTAACACCACACTTTCGTAACTAACCAATATAGGTTGTAACTGTCTACAATAATTAATAACTAACACCACATACTTTCCTAACTGACTACAATAGTTTGTAACTAATACCACGCACTTTCGCAACAAGCCACAATAATTTGTATCTAGCACCACACTTTGTAACTAACCAATATAATTTACAACTAACACCACACATTTTGGTAACTAGTCACAACAATTAGTAATTGCCCTTTATTCATAACTAATAATACACCCTTTCGTAACTAATAAATAAAATAACTCATAAATAATATCACACACTTTCGTAACTGACCACAATAATTCGTATCTAAAACCACACATTGTCGTAATTAGCTACAACAATTTATAACTAACACCACACATTTTTTTTATAACTAACCAATATAATTCGTAACTAACACTACATTTTCGTAAATAATCACAACAATTCGTATCTAACATCACACACTGTCGTAACTAACCATAATAAGTTTGTAACTTTTACTATAAAAAGCATCACTTGCATGCATGGTACATAAAAATTGATTAATATATGTATACCATATTTTTATCCTAAAAAGATAATCAAATTCTTATAACAATTTCTAATTGCTGAGTTTAGTTTTATGCTGTTGAATTTTTGTAATGATATATTTTAAGTTTATGTTATCTTTTAAAAAATTTCACAGTATAAAACTATAAAGGGTCCATCTTAAAGATTTACTTAGGACAACAAAAACCTGAAGGCTTGGCGCCTTACTCAATTTTCCTTTCTTTTTCTTTAAACAAAAAACATAATTTCGAGCAAATTCCTAGTAATTGAAGACACACTAAGTGCCATTGGTATCTAGCATTTGACTGGTTCTTGCATAAGCAAGACTTTAGCCTATGTTTGGAAGTCGATTTATTATTATCTCTCTTCTTTCTTTAAAAAACAAACAAGAAAAATTACTCTCTGTCAGCCAAACAAAAGAACATAATCAACTTTCTTTAGCATTTCTCTCGTAATTACTTTCCCTTCTATAATTTCCTGTTTTTTTCCACAAGTTCCAAACATAGCCTTAAGCGCCAGACACTGGCCAAGTGCCAAGTGGCACAAACCACTTGCAGGGAAAAAGATTTGTACGTTATTGTGTGTAGAGAAAAAAATAGTGAAAGAGCCATTATACTTTAAAGCATTGCTAGGGGGAAAAAAGACGGAGTAAACTGCAATTGTTTTCCTCAAAGAATTGAGTGATTCCCACTTTGCCTCCTCAATTAATAATTTTCTCACTTTCTACCCTCAATTATATAAACCATTGCAATCAAGCCCAACATTCAACGTCCATCTACAAAGTGAATGAAAATTGCTATGCCATGTGTTGACCCGACTTGAATCTGGGGGCAATCCATGTTAACGTAATAGAAATTTTTAAACTCAATATTCTTTGTCTCACGTCAACGAAGCGAGAGAAGGTGGAGAGTGAGATTTATAAATCGAACAAGGTAGAAAATAAATCAAAGTTGGATATTTTCTATTATGCTGAGATCGGTTGCTCTTGGATCCGGATCGAGTCAATACATGGTGGCCTAACTGTCAATTTTCATTCATTTCGTAGATGGATATTGGATGTCAAAGTTGATTGTAATGGTTTATATAGTTGATAGTGAACAAAGTGAAAAAAATTATTAATTAGGAGAAAAAACTAAGATTTACTTAATACTTTGAGGGGGCAAATTACAGTTTACCGAAAAACAAAGGCATTGCATGGCAATGTTGATTTTGTTGACCGAGTATACCATGGAAGCTTGCTCTTAATAAATAACGTTGTTCCAAAAT
>BRYE01000015.1:16154638-16157138 GCA_030159115.1 Actinidia arguta var. hypoleuca | reverse complement strand
TTGTGTTTGGGGTTACTTATAGAAAAGAGAAGGGGGGTGGGTGGAGTGGTAGATCTGTGAATTACTCATTTTCCCATGTTTTCTGTTTGGTTTCTGGGAAAATTGTGGTTGTTGTTAGTCTACGCGCTTCTGTTGGAGCGTGTGTGGGTTGTTGGTGATGGGTGTACCGTGTTGCGTCTTATTTTTATGGTTTTGATTTTTGCAAAATCAATTTTGACAGAGTAAAAGCATTCAAATCTCCCATGAGATTTCTAATTAAGCCACTCTCCTCTCTGAAGTATTAAAAATTACACTTGCATCCCCTGTCAGAACTTACTGGTTAACAGACGGAACGGAGTGAGCAAAATAATATAATTACACCTTACTTATTTTACATATATAATAATCCATAAAGTGAAGATATTTTTGCTACCTACGGAGTATTTTTTTCCTTAATGAACTTAGTTAATTTATAAATTACTTAATTTTTTTGTTCTAAGTATTTTTTTAAAAAAATTGAATAAATTTTTAGATTTTTAGATTAAAAAAAAAAATTACTTGACAAATTAGCTAAATATATTTTTTAAAATTTAAATAAAAATATATATAATTTTGATAAAATAAAATAAAAAGTTCACTCAAGATGAACAAAACTTGAAAAAATTTATTTTGGACTCGACAAGTTAGTTATTTTTTTATATTAAATAGAATTATTTTGAAAATTTGAATAGAAGTTTTACATTTTTAGATTTCTCTTGTTAAGTAAAAAAAAAAGTATAAATTTTGGAGAAAATGATGAAAAAGTTCACTAAAGACAATTTAAAATTGATTCCTCTCATTACTATATAAATTTTATGTTCATTTGCTAAATCATCTTAAGAAACTGAGTTCAAAGTTTTTCCTTCTAACCACATGGTTGGAGTAATTGGTTGCCTAAAAATTATTTGATTTTCATTGTTTACCTTTGCTGTTGGTTTAAAGAAAAATGGTGACTGGTTAGGAGTTTTGGGAGAGGGAAAATAGGTCTTAGGCTATTTAGGGTTAAAATTGGAATTATGTAAAAAATAACTGTTGATGCCCTGAAGATCTGTTAGTTGACTTAACGGTCAACCAACAGAGGGGGCAATTGCAATTCTCAGGGAGGGGGATGTAATTCTCA
This sequence comes from Actinidia arguta var. hypoleuca, assembly GCA_030159115.1. Lineage (NCBI taxonomy): Eukaryota > Viridiplantae > Streptophyta > Magnoliopsida > Ericales > Actinidiaceae > Actinidia > Actinidia arguta. The sequence goes on along the minus strand of BRYE01000015.1, from coordinate 16,156,000 downwards.
GAAGTTGAAGGGGAATCTATATCAGTTACAAAACTCGGGAAGGTAAGTGATATTTACCCTTAGGGCTGGCTAGCCGATAGTATTAGAAGGATAATTTTTAGAGGGGGATAATTTTTAGAGAGGGATTACTTTTAACTTTGTTTGAATACTTTTTAGAATGAGTGGATAAGGGTGGGGATAAGAAAAAAAATATAGAGAGAGAAACAAAATATAAAATATTTAGATATTAAAAATATATATTTTATTTATACATATATATATATAAATAAAAATATACATTTTATTTCTCTTTATATATTTTTTTTCTTATCCCCCACCCCCTTATCCACCCGGATAATTTTTAGTTAGGGTGAGGGCCACCCAAAAATTATCCGCCTCTATCCCCTGTTGGGGAAAAAATTATCCGGGGGAATTTGTGCAACCAAACACCGGATTAAGGGGGGAAAGGAGGGGGGAAAAATTATCCCCACTCTTAATCCACCAGCCAAACTAGGCCTTATGGAAAAGTTTTTTTGGGTTGGTTATCATTCGTTTATTAGTGTAAGGCCAAGTTTCGGTAAGAAAAAAAAATTAAAAAACAAGAAATATTCACTTATAGTTTTTTTAGATAAAATGGAACAAAAAAAACTCTCATACATTGATATAAATTCACTCTAAATAAACTTACATCAAACACGCTTAAAAAAAAAAAAAAAAAAGCCAAAAATCCTACTCCGAACGGGACTTAATTTACGGTCACTCACTTTATCTTGTGAGTGAAAATTATATACCTCGAGATTAGTTGAAATATAAGAAACCCCACTATGTTAAGTGTAACCAACTCTATTACTTTGAAGCGTAACTTATGTATTTCAACCAAGAGTTTGGGATGCGTGCCGGTGTTGCATGCAAGATTGGTGCCCACTGAGTCGAGCAGTCATTAAAAAAATCAGATTGATCGAATATTGATAGTCATCTAATTGGACGAGTTTGTTTTATAGTTTATTTTTAAAATTATATTTTTATGTTCATTTTATAAAGAAAATGTGATTATATTATAGAGTTACCAATATACGATCAATCTATTTTTTTTATGAATGATCTACTCAATTGGATATCAAAATTGAACGATTTTAATTATTTATTTGGACCCTCAATGGGCCTAAATTGAAGAACAACAATGTGTTTTGTCAATTGTGCCTACGAGGCGGCGAAGCACACACTCCAAACTTTTTTAACCAATCAAAATGTGGATAATATTCACTTACTTTTATCACATGAATGAATCGCACCTATTTAATTTATCATACATACGTGGATGAGCCCTCCTCTAGGTCACCAATACGTATGGTCTTCTACTTGCTTAAGATTTGAAAGAAAATC
>BRYE01000015.1:16147138-16149638 GCA_030159115.1 Actinidia arguta var. hypoleuca | reverse complement strand
GTGTTTTAACTCCTAATCTTCAAAAACCATGTTTTCTACAAAAACGATATTCAAAATTCGTCATCCCTCAACAAAGTTCCGTGAGCTAAAGAATAGGTCTTTCCCAAAACCTACCCCAAACAACCAAGAATTATCATCTCCCTCTTTTATCCATTTTGTGTTGATCTTATGAAGAAACTACAAGCTTAGGTGGATATTGACGGCAAGGCCCATGGCCATTACCATGTATTAGACCAATGGCTTTTGGTTTTGCAAGGTAGGAGCTTGCTAAAGATCTTAATTTGGCCTTCTTTAATATGATGTTGATATGAGTTTAACCTTTCAAGAGCAAATACATCACTTTAAAACTTGTTTTACATAAATATTGTCGGCCCAAAGAAACTTGGAAACCCCAAAGGAAAATTGGGATTACTCAAAGTTTCTTAGTGGTAATGTTTTGAGGACGTAACCAACAACATAAGAAGTATATACACAGACACGACACGAATAGAACATGAAAAAGATTTGATGACACCTCAATGTTCTCCATCCCAACTACTTTCACAAGTGTCGTCCCCAACTTTTTTACTAATTAGTCGTCTACGTCTATGGATTGAAAAGTTAAGTATGTTTTGTCATAACTCATGTGAGACATTTGGACAATATAAGTTTACTAGTTTGTAATATGTAGTATTCATTCACTCCAATATGTGATTTTTCCTTGATTATTAGAACAGAACATGTTGGACTTTTCATCCTTATAATCATTGTTCATCACAATTAAATAAATACATCCCTAAAATTCCTAAAGAAAAAACTCACAACTAACCTTTCCTTAAATCCTCATACAATAAATATTACATATATTGGATCATCTTTAAAACTAAGGCTGTAAACTAAGGCTGTTACATTCCAAAACCGCATCACCGCACACACAATGTAACACAATGATCTATCAATAAAGAAGAGAGCCTTTACGGGCATTTGTGTCCGTGGACGTAGGTTAATATGACCGAACCACGTTCATTTCTATCTTATTTTATATGCGGATTTGTTATATACGGATTTGTTCCAAGTTCACAATATAAAGGAATGGAATGGGAGCATCTTTACTCTCACTACATTGCACAAGTTTTGAATTCTTACTAGTTTCCCCCGTGTTGTAGACATAGATAAGTGATTTGTAGCTGGTGTGTTTATTTTGTTCCATCTGGTTACCTTGGGGTGAATGTTGAGCAGGATGAGTTTCATTCAGCAGAGCAAACAGAACAAGAAATCCTTCCGCGGTATTTCCAGATAATCAAGCAGCATGGCGCGGTGCTGGATCTGATAATATAGGGCAGATTGGATGAGTCGCTAATTCACAAGATTTGCTCAATAAATTTTAGGAAATGATCTATACGATCCTGGATTTTTATCTGTTTCATTGGCAGTAGAAATAGATCCATTAAGATCATCTCAAATGGCTTGAACTATTTTTTTTTCAAATAAAAAATTATTTTTTGTGTTGTAATCGTATCATTTTCTCATATTTTGGTAAAGCCGCTCCAGTGATGCCTTGAGCTTTTTTCTGTCATTTTTCCCATTATGAACGGCAGAGCCATCTGTTTGCTAGTTTGCAATAACATTTAGCTTTGAGAAAATTACTAAAGTAATCCTAAGGTTTCATTAACATTTCAATTTTATCAATTAAACCCGTATATTTTCCAAATTGTAACATAGCCCTTCGTCTAACTCTATTAAAATAGTGACAAAACTATCCCTCTTCCGCTAGGAAAATCTAGTGTTTAAGTCTTCCATTAAAAGGAGATGGATTTAGCTAAGGGAAAATGGATTTAGCTCAATATTAATATACAGAAGTTGCATTAACAAACAAACACCGAGTACTAGATTCATGAATCATTGTTGTTCTCTAATCATTTTTTGAGTTTAATAAAGGGATGAGTAAACTATTTTTCAGAAATGTCACGGCCACTGAGGGGGACAAGCATTGGTGCAGGGGGATAAATACGTTATGAGGATAATTTAGTTTCAGAACTTTTGTAGGTCAGTTATAGAGTGAATGACAAGGCTATTTTCGTACGAGTATACTGAGTGAGCACAAAAGCTAAAAATATGTGAAGGTATTGGGGCATTGGTGGCGGTTGTGTTGGCGGTAACGGTGGCGGTTGGCAGCAGTGGGCATGGTCACGGTGAAAATTTTTGGATATATTCTCTTGAATAATGTTAGATTGATTGATTGATTTTTATTCTTCGTCAATCATGATCTGACCCTACTAAGAATGTTTAATATCAAAATCATCACATATTAATATTTCATTGAAATTAATTTAACATCTGAAATTATAGATATTGATTTTTTTTCGACGCGATGTGTTAATTGATATTTAGATATACGGTAAAATAAAATGTATAAAAAAATTAATTTTTTAAATAAATTCACCTCCAGAAAATAACCAAGATATGTTGAGATGTTATTGGTGTCCTGACGTGGCAGTGCGCGTATATATCAATGTGCCCC
>BRYE01000015.1:16092138-16099638 GCA_030159115.1 Actinidia arguta var. hypoleuca | reverse complement strand
TTCGCACAAAAATAACTTTAAAAAGAATCTTAATATTAGTTTCAAAAGTAAGTAAGAGTCGTATTTCTGAAACTATATGGGAGGTTTTCAAACGTAAGTGAGATCAGTGATATTTTTAAAATTATAGGGGAGATTATTATATTTGTCAAAAATCTCAGGGAGGTCAGTGAAATTTACCCATGAGAGAGAGAGAGAGGACCTGATCGTGGAGTGATGGGCCATCCCCAAATGACTTGAGATTTCCTGTAAATTCACACAACAATTAAAGAAATACAAAAATTTTATTCATGTATGCGCTACTCTTTCTATGAACAAGCCAATCAAAAACCAAATTGAAACCATGTTCGAACCCTAGAATCTTACTGGATGTAGGTACTGAAGCAGAGGAGAAAACAGAGGATAGACCCAGGAACAGTACAATTAGCAGTAGAAGGAAAGGCTTGTGTTCCATGGCCATGTTGAGATGGGATCTGAAAACCAGATTAATGGAGGAGAAGAGAGGAGAGGATTGGGGATGGGCAAAGAAAAAGTATTGTGATTTGTGGGGGGACGCTGCTCATATACACCAGAAAAAAAATTGGGTATACAGAGAGAATATTTTTCTTATATATGTGGACGTGGTGACTGGTGAGTTCCCATTGCGCACTATAGCCCAACTTTATCTTCTATTGTCCAAACACACATATTTCTATCCCCTGTTCTCACACGAGAAATTATTCGGTGCTGTTAGAGCAAATCCAAGTGGTGCTCGAGCGTTTTATGTAAACAGTATGATTTACTATTTTTTTGTCTAGGTTGTGATCAATATGTATAGATGTGTCATTTATTGAATGTTGTAGAGCAATGCTTTAAAAGTACCAAATTAATAATGCCTGTATGTGACACACTATTACTGTTATGTGGCAATTGTACATTCAGGTTGATACGTGATAGATTTACGCTACCCAAATAGTTGTTCCAAAAGGGAAAATAGCTCATCCTGAGATGACCATGTCACCCTACTTTGCCCATGATCGTCACTCGGTTGTCCATCGTCAATAGACAACACCCAATAGTTCACCTTGCCAATAACAATTATCCGGTTGTTCATGTTGCAAGATCGTTCAGACTGAGATACTCGCGACCTCCAGCTAACTTCTTTCTGCCACGATCTCCGCCAATTACTCTACGATCTTCTCTACAGACATCCTATAATAGCGCCACGATCTACTCTTTTATTTGAGAGATCCTCCACTTATAAAACCCGTTCTCCTACCTCCAGAAAGAGGTAAGTTCAATTGTGCCTTTTGTCTAGAGCATTTCTCATTCACAGTTCTGCCTTATCTCTTAAAAGTTTGATCGCCACGCATGAGGAGTTTTGAGTTGTCTCACTTGTGCGGTAACAATTGTTTCCTTGCGTAGATGCCTAAGTCAATTTTGAGCTATTGTGACTGTTGTTTATTTTTTTTGAATTTTTACCTCAACACATGTGAAATAGTTTATATAAATATGTGTCTTAGTGTGTGTTAATAGCATTATTGATTTTTTATTCACAACACATAAGTTGCATAGACAAAGATCCCATTTGGCAAAGCTAAAAATAATTTTTTTTTTACTTTTGGATAAAAATATAAAAGTAAGATGGAAAATCAACTTTTTGTTTGTTTGTTTGTGATGACTAAAAAATCTTCTATTTTGTTAGTCATGAAATTAGTAAAAAAAATAACTTATGGCTCGATTTATTAAAAATCTAGACCAAACGGGTCATAAACAAACAGACTAAAAATTCATCCGCCCAACTAAAAAAACTAGGCCCAAATAGCTAAAAGAAACTGAAAATTTTAAGCCAAAAACAATTAAAAAATCTAGATCATCTTTACATAAAAAAAGGAAAAAAGTTATTAACACACTCACTATGTACAATATACATCTATACAAACTCTCATATGGAGTATGTGGGACCTACGTTATGAAGTGGGGCTTACACAACTCACACAACTCCTATGTGATAACATTTGTACTGACAATTTGATTGAATGAAGTGATGATATTTTTTTTCTTTTCAAGTGAATGGTGTTTTGGCTGAATGGTGTTCTTTGAATTGAATGGAAATGGAAATTGTTTCTTAGTAATTCTGGCATTTGATAGTGGAAATTGTTCCACCTGAGGAGTTCGTATTCCTTTTTGTGCATTCCTTCAATCAATTCTTTAAAACAACCAAATCAATAGCCATGGCTGCAGTTTTGATTCTTTAAAAATCATCATTGCCCTTAACTGTCACTCATATTTTACTAGCACTAACACACTGCCATGTGGAATAATTAAAATCTACTAAAGCAATAACTAAGCGGTGTCGGTTTGGATTACACGGGTTACATCTACTTAAACCCGTTATTCGTCCGAAATTTGTCGGTTTTGTTATTGGTCAACCTGCAACAGACCGTGGTTTATTTCAAAACTGAAGGTAATCCCTCGGATCGGATCGGTTTGGACGATTTGAACAGGTGATTCGGATATTTGCTCACACCTATTTTCAATAATGGGTTGCTGGTTGATTAGTTTTTTTGTGTGTGTGTAATTACTGAAATATATTTGAGAGAACCCATAAAGCTGAAACGGGTTCTTATTAATTTTTGACTTTGTGCTTTTATCATGGCAAATCGAGGTTCGTTTTCGCACCGTAATTTCTCAGCTCCAGGTCAAATATGAAATGACCCTTTGTTGTTTTGTTTTTCATGTTTTTTTGGGGGGTGGGGGTGGGGGGGATGTGTATGTATAGGTTGTGGAAAGAGCTATGAAGGCATGTGCACGTCCACTGGTAGATGTTCCAAGGATTGGAGAGAGAGTGTTCTATTTTCCTCAAGTGAGCATGTTGTTGCATCCAATTCAGATATCTTCTTTGTTTGGTGAATCAGAATCTAAATTTTGAGTTTGAATTTCTGGGAATATTTTGTTTGTTTTTCCTTTTTAAGTTTTGGGGGTCTGGAGTTTTTATTTTATTTTAAGGGGTTTGTTAGTTGGAGGCATCAACAATTCAGGAACTTAATCACAGGATTACACTCTTCCATCTGTTGGGCAAAACAGCACCAAAAAATAGCACAACAAGAGTTATCAACACACAAAGAAAACAAAGACACAAAGAATTATGTGGTTCGGCAACAATGCATACATTCACGGGTAAACGGGTAAAAGAGAGTTCACTAAAACAATGAAGAAATACAATGGTGAGACACAAATACACTCTCTTTGGCATTTATTCTCAAACCCATTTTTTTCACTATTTTACTCTCAATCACACACCTATCTCACATTGAAAAAACAATCCCTATGCCCACCGAACTCACTATGCTCTTTTTGAGCCCTTTTTATGCTTTCTATGCTTCTTGTGCACCCTCTGTCTTTTTTTTTCTCTTTTTTCTTGTTTTTTTTCCCGTATAGCACCTCCTCTCCTTTAATAAATACACCCAGCAACCTAACACAATAAATGACCTGCAGCAAGTTCTAACAAAAATTGGAAAGGCACTAATAGAGAAAAATCCATTCACTAGAGCACAACACACATACGGGTAATCCTCCACTATCTTTAACTCAACTAACATTCCCTCCATGCCATGCATTGATCCCGCTTTATCTCCCATAAATGCAGTAACTAGTTTAAAAAATGAGTAGGAAAAATTACTCCCAACAACTTTTCTTTGAATGCATTTAATGTGGGGAAAAAATCCCAACACCATCTTCTCCCAAAGATCCTTTGTATTGTTATGGAGATGTTGGGATAAAACACACACCAATGCGTATTTCACCCTAATGGATCAGGAACGATAACACACACACAAACAAGCAATTAAGAAACAAACAAAAGAGACACAAAAATTTCACGTGGTTCGGCCAATTAAGCCTACGGCCACGGCCACACCGAGTAGCAATTCACTAAAACAAGTTTAGGATTACAATCTCTCTCACTCACTCTTTCTCTCTCTTAGCCTTAGCTATATTCACAGCTATCTTCTTTTTCTATGAATATTTAGAGCTGTTGGAATTATACTTTGTTGTCTTACAGCTCTCACTCTTATAGCTAATCTCAACTTGCAGCAGACAAAATAGAAAGAAAAATTTGCCAGCTGCAGCAGCAAATTAAGACATCAAATGGAGATTTTGAAGGAACAACCATGTAAGACTTTGACGAGGGAGCAGCCATACAAGACTCTAGGCAGCAGCAATGCAAGACTTTGAGGTGATGTGGAGAAATGAGCCACAAAACTCAACAGGAGATTCAGCTTCTGGTAGGCTCTACTTGTTTCTGTTACTAATTTAGGTTCTGTTTGGTTGCTGAGAAAGAGTTGGAAACTTGTGTGTTATTATGGGTTCTGTTTGTTAAACCAATTTTGGTTAATTAGGTTTTTAACTCTCCTCTGATCATATTATTTGAGATAACTCTCATGAAGGTATGATCTAGTTTAACCTTTTTTTTTTGTTCTCACCAAAAATTCCTAATCAAACAACAGTTCTAAGTTAGAAGATGTAAGAACATATTGAGTTTTCTTTCCTGATATAACATCTTTTTGCAATCCACACGGTGACGTTGATTTTCTTTTGTTCCAATGGACCTTAAGTTTTTGACCATTTTAGATTATTTATGCAGCAAACTGAATCACTACGTCCTGATTCATACCCTCTGGACCTCCGAGGCCAACAGTTAACTCATTAGCAAGGTTTTAACTGCCTCTGATACTAGCACTCATGATGGGTTTTCAGTTCTTTGAAAGTATGCCAATAAATGCCTCCATTCACTGGTAAATGCCCCTCACATAGAGCTTGCTTCGACCCTTTTACAATTCATTCCAATATCTAGATTGTATGGATTGAATTCCTTTTTTTTGAGTACTGTTATCTTTGTTCAGGATATGAGTGAGCAGACACACTACGCAGGAATTAAAAGCCATGGGTAATCATGGTTTGGAATGGCAATTTAAGCATATTTTTAGAGGTAATGGTTTTTTGCTGCGTCTTTCTTTGGGTCCTTTTGATGCAGTTGTGATTTAGGAAGAGATAGGAATCGCGTGCATGTTTCTTAACCATTATGAAACTCATAATATGGGTCGTTATATTATCAGACGTCTGCATTTTTTTTTCTTCTTTTTTTGGAGGCAGATGCTTGGAGGTTAAGTCGTCAAAGTTCTAATACTGGATTTGCACACCTGAGACTTCATTCCAGCTTTGTATAAAAATGTGCAGGTCAACCCAGGAGGCATTTGGTTACCACAAGATCGAGTACATTCGTTACTTCTAAGAGATTAGATGCCGGGGATACTTTGGAAATCTATAGGCAATCTCAACATACAAGAATTTGTTACGTGGGTGAGAGAGTGCGGAATTACGTGTTGGGGTTAGGCGCATTGGTCGTCAACAGAGCACTATGCCATCATCAGTAATTTCGAGTCAGAGCATGTACCTGGAGTGCTTGCAACTGCATCTCATGCCATTGCTACCGGAACCTTCTTTGTTGTCTACTACAATCGGAGGTATGATTTACTTCTTTCTTCTGTTTAACTGGAAGATCTTTTTGTTTCAGAGAACTCGCAGAATTTAACTTGTTAGTGCATTTTCGTGTTATCGTAATATTGATTAGGACAAGTCAATTCGTCATGGGCTTGAACAAATATCTAGAAGCTGTCAGCAACAAGTATGCAGTTGGCATGAGATTCATGATGCGATTTGAGGGGGAGGATTATCTCGAGAGAAGGTAGGATAATACCTTACACACAGGGCTGTAACTTGGTGGGTTCGGACGGGTTAGAGGTCTGCCCAAGACTGGCCCATGATGTACCAAAACTTGCCCGAGCCCATCCAAGTCTGTGTCGGGCTTGAGGTATTTCTGCTCAAGCCCAACCCATGTTTCATCTATTTAACTCGGGGTTAGGCTCGGGTTGCCTGGAAAAATCTAGATGAAAGTCTTCTAAAAAATTGTATTGACACGATTGCTAGCTAGTTAGACGATTAATATGTATCTAGTTGTTTATAAGAAGACAATTAGTTGTCATGATAATATTCTTGTGGTTCATGTGTAGAAATTATAACATTACAGTTACTCGCAAATTATATTTATTACTCAAATTTAGTTGAACGGTGAAAACTAATCAACAAATATTAGGATGACACGCACATACATTATTTATCACGTATATAATTACGAATATAGCACAATAAAATTCGTGATTCCGGTTGTTCAATACCTCTCTGCCCAAGCCCAGCCCAGCCCAGCCCAGCCCAATACGGCTCTAAAATTTTTGCCCAAGCCTGGTCTTGTGTTCTAATTTATATTGCCCAAGTCCTAAAACTTTCTCGGGTTGATCCAGCCCAAATTGCACCCCACGACTATACAGTTAGCTGGACATTGAGACAGATATCAGTTTCTACACCCAATTCCCTTCATCCAAGATGCCAAGCTACAAGAAGAATAACCCTTAGCCCCATAATTCACCCACTAAACTAAAATTGAATTCAAGCTATTTCCCTCCCTCCTCAACACACACACTTGTTTGATTAAGCAATTTGTATTTATTTATGGAAGCAAAAAGTAAAATGTTACGCATGAAGAATGGTGCATTAACCACCACCTAGTGAATGTTGATTATCAGAATCACCGTTTATTTATTTTTGAATCAACATTAATTGCAGGTTTTTAAACCCCACTTCTCCTAGTGATGATAAGCAGATTTCATGTTTTAGAAGGTGCAGTGACCTTCAGGCTTGGATTGCCTCTGCAACACAAGCTTCTTCTGTCTTCAGAATTGCAGCACCGCTCTCTGCCACTGGAACCACCTCATGACATTTGGGGTCATCGACGACCTTTGTTTCACCATTTTCCTTTGAACAATTGTCAACAGCTGAAGAAGCTGTATTTCCACTGCTTTTGAGGACGACCTTTGTTTCGCCATTTTCCTTTGAACAATTGTCAACAGCTGAAGAAGCTGTATTTCCGCTGCTTTTGAGGACGACCTTTGTTTCGCCATTTTCCTTTGAACAATTGTCAACAGCTGAAGAAGCTGTATTTCCACTGCTTTTGAGGGTGAGAATCTCGCTGGTCCAATTGCGTAGTTTCTCGGTGGCATCCTCATCTGTTCACCATTCAAACAGAAATTCTGTTCAAGTGGTCACCTCTAATGCTAAATATGTTGTTACAGAGTGTGACTATCAAATACAAAAAAAACGTTGGACCTACCATTTAGTATGGCCTCTAAAATTTGGTCATCCTAGTTTATCTTATTTCCAAGTGCTTATTTGATTTCTAGATTGGAGAAGGGATTACGAATTAGGGAACATGTAAACCCCACCCCAAGTTAAATAGTCCAGCGTTAGTTGTATCCAAGATTAGGAAATGTCTTGGAATAGAACTCAATTTAGTCCCTCATATGAAGGATTATCTCATATGGAATATAGAAAGCGGTATTCGTAAGTCCCCCCCGCCCCAGATTATTTTCCTTTTCATTAAGATTAAAATATTTTGCATTAGGAGAAGAG
>BRYE01000015.1:16084638-16089638 GCA_030159115.1 Actinidia arguta var. hypoleuca | reverse complement strand
CCAAGCCCAATTGTAATCGGGCCTAATAGTTCATTTTGATGGACACTTATTAATTTTGCTATGCATAGGTTTATTTATTTATTTAAATATTTATATTTTTTTCAAATATTTTAATTTATCGATGTGTACAAATATATTAGAATATGTATATATATATATATTTTGCAATTATAATTAGAATAAATTTAACTATAAATAACAAATCAAATTTTAGTTAGCTGTTGAATCATATAGTATTAAAGTTAGATTTAGAATTCTAAAATTATTAAAAATATATTTTTTAATTAAAAAATTCTTAAATAACTAAATTCCCCTGCCTCAATTATTTTATATCACTCTTTTACTAATTCTATTAATTTCTCTTTTCTTCTTCTCGTCCATACTTATCAATTTTCTCTTTTACCCTGTTATTTCTTTCATGCTTATTTCGTTAGAGTAAGCTATTTATGGATCGGATAAAATCCGAATTAGATCCGAATAAATTGAATTCTATTAACAAAAATTCTATCTGAAAATCCATATAATCCAAATCTCATTTATCCATATTTCTCAAATCGGACGAATCTGTATTCCTTGGATCGGATTCAAATATTCAATTTTTGAATCTGATCCAAGAAAAAATTAAAAAAAATTCCCATCTAAAAAATTTCATACTTCTTCGGTTTTTGTTAATATTTTTTTTAAAAAAAAGAATAACATATCGGATCGGATTTTCGGATCATATATCAATTTAAAACAGATTTAAATTTGGATTAAACTGAATGGAATTACTAATTACGAATTCAGATCGATTTTAGATTTATTTGTAATCGAATTTGGATTTTTACGAACTTTAATACTTAAAGTATCAAAATAGGAAAAAATCATGTAGCAAAGGGTTACAAACTAGATTGAGATTACAAAAATAAATTTTGAAAACTAAAAATTGAGAATATTTGAATTTAAAAAGTAAAAGTAAAAAAAGGTAATTAAAAGAAGAAAAAGGATCGAGTAGTTTTGGAATTTAAAATTTTTATTTGTACAAGACAAAATTAAATTTAAATATTTTAATTGTGTTAATTTTAAGAAATTAAAGCTAGAGTTTAATACTTTTAGAATCCTTATATTATTAGAATTCATATGTATATAGTTTACGCCACCCAATGATACTTGCTACGTTACCCATTTGATTGGAAGTCCCAAATATTTGTTTATGTATTAGCAGGAAATAACTTCCACTAATATTTGGGAAATGATACAGTGACCGAAAATATTATCGATTTTGTTACCAATAGAATCAAAACGACGTCGTTTTGGTTCTATCGGTTGGGTAACAATTTTAGGTGACTTTTAGCCTTTCCCCTAATATTTAGGATTTTTTTCTTCAACGGCTGCTGCCACCATCCTTTCAATTTTCAGAGTTGAGCCCCAGCCCCGGTTTGTCCTTGGTCCTCTCCCCCTCTTGTCGTCCACTTATATAAATGAAAATTAACTTTAAATTGTGATCGCTTAAAAATTTTTAAGATTTAATTTGTTTAAATTAAAATTTCAGAATTTAATTTGTTATCAAATGTCAAAACTTGAAACTTTTTTTGTAATTTTGCCAAAATTATAAAAATGAAGAGAATAAAAACACTTCAATTGAAAAAGTAAGACAAAACAAAGCGGGAAATAGAATTGTTTCCATTTTTGTCGTCTGTCAAAAAATACACGGAAGAGGTGATGAGGCGGTGGTAGAAATCGGCGGTCCTGGTTAAGGAACTGGATGTGGCTCTGAGCAGTGCCCAAACAACAATAGAAAACAATACAACAATAATAGCTGGAGTCGTAGACACAGAGAGAAAGAGAAAGAGAGAGAGAGAGAGAGAGAGAGAGAGAGAGAGAGATTCCTGTTCCTTGTTTTTTTTTTGTGTGTGTAGTTCTGCAGACACACGTTTTCCATTTGTGGGTAAAGTCCAAAAGCTCAGGAAACACCTTTGTAAGTGCCTTAACACTACCCGAAGTGGCATCCTACCAAACCACTATTTCATTGGGTCACCGACCAACATGTGGTTTTGCTTTTGGGGTGCATTCATTGGCCATTTCTGCTTTCACACAATATGCTCTTACCTTTAAACCGCCCAAAATATGCGACTTATTATAATTTAAACCAACCGCTTATAAAATACAATAAAATTGTGGTTTGATTACAATTTGCCTTCTTAAAATATTATTATTACTTTGGTCAGACCCACCGCGAGACCCTCCCAACCACGCCACTTCAACCCACCACTGCAACAACCACCCAGGCCATATGTCTCAACAAATTCAAAATCAACACAAACAAACTAAAAATAAGGGCTGAAAATTACATCAACCTTTCACTTGTGCATCCATACTCAAAATTGGAGGGGAACGATAGCATTGGCAAGTGGTTGCTGAGCGAGATGTCTTAACAGTAGGTGTTGGTTATGGTTGGTGGCAGAAGTTGAGAGAAAAAAGGTTTTAGGAATATTAACAGGGGTGTAGTTAGGAGAATAGTTCAGTGAGGTTTAAATCATAAAATTATAGGATTATAATATAATTTTTTTTTTTAGTGGGGTCAAAATAGTATTTTTTTTTTTTTATTGAAATAAAAGTGTAATTTTTTTAATGGACTAAAAGTGCAAAAAAATATTTCAGCCCAAGGTTAGATCCCCCCTTGTGGATATATTCTTCGATGATTTTAGGTTTGGGTAATGGGTTTTGAGGGGGTGGTGGTTGTTTGGATTGGGTTTCCTTGGCCGAGTGTCTGCCACAAGGTAGCAAGTATTAATTTCGGTTAAGAGATTTGACGAGTTACTAATTGAACCACTTCACAAAGAATTTAATAGTTGAAGGGCCAAAGTAAAAAAATTATTTATTTATGAGTCAAAAACTGAGAAATTGTAAGTAACCCAAACACGTATACGTACATTCACACAAAATCTCTACATGCGGCATGTTCAACCTACGTACTAAAATAATAATAAATCTTATAAGTATATGGATTTATATGTTTTATGAGCTAAATTTCTCTAATTTAACAAAAAATCAAATTATGAATATTTTATTCTTTATTGTTTTGAAAAATAAATTTATTTTTTAATTTATTTTTATTTTTCATCACCACCGCTGCCACTGTTGCTACCACCTAAAACAATAAAATTTTACTGTTTATTATTCTTAACAATAAATCATTTTCTAAAATTTTTTATTATACCACCACCTCCGTTGTTGCTGCTGACACCACCTAAAATAATAAAATTATACAATTTATTATTTTGAATAAATTATTTTATGAAATATTTTTGGGAGCGCAAGAGTGCGCCTATGAAGTATTTATGTCACCTTAAATAAAATAGTGGTTTGAATATACATACATATATATATATATTAGTAATTGCTCGTATATATGAGTACTACGCAAAAAAAAAAAAGACAACCTCTTTAGCGTATTCGTTAGAATTCTACAACCTAAAAAACAAATAAGATATAAACATCAGATAAAATATACATTATATTCATCTATGAAGAAATACATTACTATAAAATGGAGAACAAATTAGAAACTATAATGATTTTGATAAAAATATTGCTAATTTGGGAGAAATAAAAAATAAAAAAATGTGTTTTAATTTTTTAGGAGTTCCATAAAAAAATAATTCAATGGGTAAAAAATATGTCCACCTTTATCTATTTTTTATCTATTAAATTAAAATTTATGTAAGTCCAACGCTTTTAAAAATAAGGAAGTGATATATTAGAAGGAAAAAAAAATAATTTCAAATAAAATCTCAACTATTAAATTAACTCAAATAAATTTTAAACGTAGATAATTTTTAAAATTAAAAACAAACTATCTTATATTATATATATATCCAATGCCACAGCCGACTGGAGACAGATCCTTTGCATACGAAGGTAAACCCTGGAGAGAGAGAGAGGAAACCGCGTCTGAGACAAGTCGGTGAAGGGGAGGAAAAGAGCAAAATGAAAAAGAAGCGTTCGAAGTTTAAGCCAACCTTGAAGAGTGTTTTGCGTCCTCTCGTTTAATATTAAAAAAGGGAAGAGAGTGTGAAGGCTGTTCGTTTTGCGTCACCAAGGAATAAATAATGGAACGGTTTTTTCTTGACCATCTCACGCCCAAATCCTAGTTGTGTGTTTTTTAATACCTCAGTTTTTTTTATCCAATCTAATTGAATTTAAGAGAAATTAATTTAAGTTAATAATTAGTTTAACTGAAGACCTATGGAACACAAGTTACACATGCAATAGCAAAATTTTTATCAATCAAGGGGTGAAACCTGAACTCTTTTTTTCTCCTCACACCTTCCCTCTCCGTGTTGTCATTTTAACCTCCATAGGTGTTTGTTGAAGTTTAGATCGTGATAAAATTAGTTAATTCTACTAAAAGTTGAAACTAAAATCATTCAAATTGAGCTTTCGAGTACGAGTTTTTCTTGGTTTATTTTAAACGTATTCTTCTCGTTAATGAAAAGGGAAGTAATTGCACCAAATCGATTTACACAAATTTTGGGAAAAAAAATGCAAAATTCTAAACTAATGACCATTTGATCTACATGGCTAATTGCTGAGGAGGGATGTTATATAGTGAACACATTTTAGTACCCATTTGGGGTACTGTCCAAGATGACATTTTAGATACTAATCACTGTTATCCAATGAGTTTTACACACACACACACACACACACAGTATAAAAGAAAACATGGATATTCTAGTTTTCAAAAGAGGGAACTTTGTTCACTCCTTTAATTAGAATTTTTTTGAAGAAATTGAACATGCTTATAATTTGATTTTACAAAGAATCACAAGTTGTTTCCTAAACTCTAAAGAAAGGGATTCTTTGCACTTCACCCAAACAATAATACCGTAAACTTCTTCCAATTAACACACCTAAATTATTCTTTTTCTCTACTAAACCTTTGATCCAAACACAGACTGATCGATTTACTATCTCATGCATGTTAATCCTGGTCCATTTCTTTCCTATGATCATGC
>BRYE01000015.1:16077138-16079638 GCA_030159115.1 Actinidia arguta var. hypoleuca | reverse complement strand
TACAAAATAATATCGTTTTGTATATTTCAAAAACACTCTACACGAAATGCATTTCAGAAGATCCGAACTCCTTTTGTAGAGTAGTACCTGTCATGTCTTATATTAATAATTGTTATTTTTTTTATGTTTCTTGCTTCATGGGAAACTACAAAGGTTAGTGCATGTCAGAATCCCACGTCGAAACAGACAATAGGTTTGCTGTTTTCGTTTGTATTTTTTTTTTGTCATGAATGAAATAATATATTTTAGATCGATCCATGCTTGAACGCAGCTTCTGTTGGGTTTGTCGAGTTTAATTGATATTTAGGTCAAGTTTAGTAGCACTACAAGTGATAGTTTTTGAACGCAGCTTCTGTCGTGAGGAAATGTATTTGAAAATAAAATAATGTCTATTTTTTTTTCCGTCTCTCTTGATCTCATAAATTTAAAAATGTAATGATTTTATTCAAAAAATCAACTTATTGGTCAAATAATTTTTTATTTTTATTAATTTTTTAAAATTAAATTATAATCTTTATATTTCTAAATACACTACATCTTTGTCGTTAGTCTTTTACTTTTGGCAGCGCTTCCCCCTTATTTTACTGCCGACTGCCTACGCACCCCCCCTCCCCCCCTCTCTTCCACTGAGAAATTGATATCTAAACCTCAAATCTGTTGTTTAGGTAGGCCAATCCAGATCTGAGGACCATTGTCCGAACCACTCGCATACCGCATCCCATTATTAGTCTAGGACTCGCCCACAGCATCTCCGTCACACAAAATCGATAATACGGATTTAGAAATTTACTATTGAAAACATTGTGTTAGATCATAAATTTAAAAGAGAAATTCTCACCAAACACGCTGGAACACCAGCCCAGCTAACCAAACAAACTTAGAGCTCACACAAACCAAACAGAGACGCCCTTGCATAGCTAGAACCAACCCAAAAAAAATTTAGGCCGAAACAGCCCCAATGGCAATGAGATACACCTATCAAAGTCCAAAACCAAGGGGACAAAACACTCCCAAATAAGATCCCACCAAATACAAAATTAAAAAGGACCAACCATAACCAAGTCCAAACTAACTTGGGCAACAACCCACCTAAAAAAAGGGCAGAACAACCCTCAGAGTATCCCTACTGAGACACCACACCCATCTCGACGCACAGACCCAGTGTATAGACACTAGCTCAAGCCTTCATATGATAAACTTGAAAACAATTGTAATATGGACCCTCCGTCCACATCTGTTAGAATTTGCGGACACAAATAGTCACGTGCCATGCACATGACTGCATTTGAGGTTTTCAATTAGTATAAACGTAAATTTTTTTTTATCTTTAGTGAATTTTTTTACCGTATAATTAAAATCTTATACTTTTCATGGGAAGAGTCCGAAAATATAATTTTTTTTATCTAATTTCGATAAAAGTTCACTAAAGACGAAAAAAATATATTTATTTTCCTTAAAAAATATCTAATTTTTTTTTTCTCTTTTATATAGATTATGTGTATGGCACATGTCTATTTTCATCCACAGATTCTAAGGGATATGAATGGAGGGTCTCACATTAAAACTATCTCCAAAGGTCAATGCTAAATATGTTCAAATTGAAACTTGAAGAACGAAGGTGAAATCCAAATAAAAGTTGGAGAGTACAAAATAAAAATTACCCTAACAAAAACACAAGTTATGGATTGGTTAGTGTTTTACTTGTGGTACGTTGATATTTCATAATTTCGAGGAAGGAGGCAATGACATGGGAAATGGGTTGAAGTCGAGTGGTGGCCAAACCCCTTTTCTCTGCCATGACGATCTTCCTCAGTGCCTCATTCAATATCCTCCTTCCCATTTCGTCCCCGTAAACTTATCAACCATTTCCAAACCACTGACTTTTTGTTTCATTGTCTTTCAAGAGCTCTACAATAAAAAGGTCGACTAGAGCATACATGGAGCTCAACCATCCATTGTAGTTTTATGGAGGAATCCAACCACAATTTGCAATTCCTAGTGACTACGAGTGCTAGAAGGATAAAGTCTTGTATGATGCAAGAAGTCGGGTAAAAGGTCTTTTCTTGAGATCTTAAAACAACATTCATCCATAAAAAATCAGATGGAGATCATCATTGTCACTACAAATACAAGGAGGACGATAACCATGTCAAAGTGGAGATTTCGGTTACCAAAATAAATTGAATTAAATAAACCAAGGAGGTGAGAACATGATGCTGATGTTCCTTATTCATGTCCACAAGAATAAGCTGGGCAGAGAAAACCTGCAAAATCAAGGGATTTGTGAGATTTCTAACATGCAACGGAGGTATAAATCTGTAAGTGATAACAGGGAGGGGGCAGCCATCCAGAAGGAAGAATAAGGATTTTAAGCACAAATAAACGAGTAGGCATTGCAGACACACTATTAAACATATAGACGGGGAAACATAAAGGGATATTACATGCCAACCCGTAGCCAGTAATTGTGAGTCTATCTTCCAATTAACATACCAAGAGT
>BRYE01000015.1:16039638-16042138 GCA_030159115.1 Actinidia arguta var. hypoleuca | reverse complement strand
TTAGGCCCATTTTAAGGCTACCCATTTTTATTTTAAACCCCTCAAAATTCTCAAATTTTAGGTCCTAAAATTTTTTTGCCCCTAAAACTCAGGGACGGCCCTGTTCAACGCACACCCTCGGCGTGCTCGGCAAGAGATGTCACGAACATGTACATCACGTAGGTTACAACTTACATGTGCATCCCATGCCTTAAATGGAACGTGCAAGGAAGTGATAAACGCATCCCACGTGGAGTGCTCAAATAAACCCACCAAAGGAGATGACAATTCGTGAATAACGAGAGAGAAAGATGTGTTATCGTGATTATTTTTATTTATTTTTTTTGTAAAATATCAAATCAGTTGGTCCTATGAAAATAAATTTAAATATATGGAAAAACTATATTTCGTATTATTCTTTGGATTAATCCCAAAATTCCCCACTTTTTTTTGTCTTTTTTTTTGTTATTTTAAACTTTAAAATGTAATACCTGCTACTGCTCTTAATAATTTTGAAAAAAAATTAGATTTTCTGGATCTACCTATTGAGATTTATATAAAAAAAATAAATAAATAAATAAAATTAAAAAACAAAAAATAGTTTTTTTACTAAAATCTTTATATTTTATTATTTTTTCAATATTTTTAAAAGATTAAAATATCATAAAAGCTCGTACAAATTATTTGTGAGAGTGCTAACGTGGCATTTTTTTAATTTTTCTGTGCACAATATTTTTTTACTAAAATTTATATTTTTAAATCCTCTAAGTGATATCTATCAAATAAAATCCATATTGAATGTAAAATCATAAAAATCTAAAAACTTATTTTTTATATCTTTTCTTATTTTTATAGTTCGTAGTTACTTTTATAGTTCGTCATCGTCTACTACTAAGAATTTTCTTAGTTTCAAAATATAAAATTTTAAATTGTGCAAAACTGTGAATCTTTTGTAAAAATTCTCAATAACAATGGCGGTGATGGCGATAGGTGATTGGCAGTAGTGTTGGGTGGCTGTGGTGGTTGGTGATTACTGTTGTTGGTGATTAGCAACGACAATGAGTGACAATTTTGGGGTATTTAGCAGTAATTGTGGTGATTGTGATGGTGTTGGTTGCGTAAATTTACAATCATGTATTGTAAAAATTCAGTGCCAAATTGTGAAAACTCTCAATGGCTATGGTGGCAATCAATAATTGTGTTGTTAATAAGCAACATTGGTGGGTGGTGGTGGTGGATTGTAAAATTTTATAGTCTTGTAACATAAAGTTACAGTGGCAGAATGGTGATAAGTGATTGGCAATGATGTTGGGTGACGGTGGTGGTTGGTGGTCATTAATGGTGACGGTGAGTGGTGATTTTAGGGTATTTAAAAGTGGTGGTGGTGACGGCGGTGGTGGTCGCAAGTTGTGATAATTTATAATTGTGCATCATGAAAATTCACAAAGCCAAATTGTGCAAATTCTTTGTGGCTACGATGGCAATCAATGATTGTGTTGGTTGTAGGGGACATTGGTGGGTGGTGGCTATTGTTATAGTTCAGGCACCATAAAATTTCACAGTCCCATAGTATAAAAAAAATTCATGGCAATGTTATGGGTGGCAGAGACAAAGGCAATTGGTGGGTGACGAAGTGGATTTTTTGCAGTTGCAGTGGAAGGTAGTGGTTGATGGTGTTGGAAAGTAGTGATTTATGGCGATGATGGGTAGTGATGGAGGTAGGTAGTGTTGTTTTATAGATGTAACTAGTGGTGGTAATGGTGACGGGTAGTGGTGGTAGTTTATTGGTGGTGATTGACAGGGGTGGTGTTGGTGGGTGTTGGGTAGTAATGGTTGGCAGTAGCGACGACGATGGTGGGTGGGTAATGGTGGTTGACAGTGGTGGTGGGTGGTAGTTATGGTGGTTATCCGTGGTAGTGGTGGTATTTGGTAGGGTGGTGGTGGCGATGGAATGGGTGAAGGTTTATGGTGGTGGTTCGTGGCAACAATTGTAGATAGTAGGGAATGGTAGTTGTGAGGGAATAAAATATCAAGTACCAGCTTTGACAGAGTTAAGGCAAGCACTGCTGCCGTGTTATCGCTCTTTAAAAAGCTTGGCGGGGTCTTTGCGCCGAAACTTGGTTTAGACGTAACGGTTGGTGGGGATCTCAAGGCACTTCAGGGGACAGATAGTGACTTGCACGACAAAGTTTCCTCTACAAGCCCTCACTCCTGGATCAAGATGTCGCGCGACATGATGGGCTACCTACCAATTTTGCCTTAGGGGCATAATTGGGTCAGTCGCTTACACATTGACACAGTAGTCAGCGCGTCTCAGCACCCGCTGAGCTGCAGTCTATCCACTGACATGACAATTGACACATCTAGGTATGCTCTGAACTATGCTATTAAAGACAATGCCCTTTCATTATCAAGGTATGCAATTTGAGTTACCCAAAATTTTACACTCTCTAATTTATACACTTTCGGTCACTTAATTGATCGTTGGAGATTTGTTCCCGAAACAAATCAGGCTGCTGTT
>BRYE01000015.1:16032138-16034638 GCA_030159115.1 Actinidia arguta var. hypoleuca | reverse complement strand
CTACCGATTGAATACTCAAAGAACGCTTGACTTGCATGCTAGACATGCCAGACTTGCATCAATAGCACGAAAAACGTAGAGGAGTGTTTATGGCAGGGGCAGAGCCTCCCTTGACCTAGAAGGGGCTACAACCTCTCCTCACTTCTAAAAAATTATAAAATTTACTTTAAATTTTTAAATTTTTTACACTTTACCCCCTTGAAATATATTATAATTTTTTTTTACACTTTAATCTCCCCTAACCTAAATCCTGGCTCCGCGCCTGATTTGGGGTGAGGCCGACACCTCTATTTTCGCAATCTTTTTTATGTTATATAGGGATGGCTCGTCTTACGTAGATATTTACCGTTATAGCCTCAAACTCATACAAATATGAACTAATCAATATAAAACCCAACAATACTTAATATAAAGTTACTTGACTAGGGTTCTATTTAAACACTAACAAAAGAATTTAGCTACTCAAAATAGTAGAAGAATTTATTAATGGCATCTTAGTGTTGAACTGTTTGTCAAATCCTCCAAAAAGAGGGAGAAAAAAACATGAAGAAAAAATTACAATAAGCTCTCCTAAGATTTATTTTCAATACATTGATCTCCCTTGAGAATTATAGTTAGATTATAGTTTTTTCCCTCAGTTGACCGTTAAGTCAATTAACTGAATTTGATGATGTTAGCTGCCAAAATTTATGAAACGTCATTTTTAGCCCTCTGCCACCCTGCTCGCTCGCTATCCCTAACAATCGCAGTCCCAAAGCTCTAACCCCTGCCGCCGCCGCTATTCCTCCTACACCCATCACCATTCTGCCGCCACCACTCCACAGAATGAAAGAAAAGGGAGAGAGATCCCACCCACTTGTTCACACATTGAGAGAGAGAGAGAGAGAGATCGTCAACGACCCATGGTCGCTGTCGTTTGCCGCACGTCGTCAACGCCTAATGGTAAGATCGTCTCCTATCGTTCGTCGTCAGTCGCGTTAGCCTCTCGTCAACGACCCATGGTGCACGATCTCACCACTGACCTCTCTTGAGATTTATAATTATATCTCTCATATACATATATGCAAGTAGAGCTTTTAATTTCGAAATTGATTATGTGGATCTGATTTGTTTTTTCATTTCATCGATTATGAGTTTGAAGCTTTTCTACTAGGTAATTTTTGGTATATCAAATCCAATAAAGCTTTCTTTTGGGTAATTTGGTGAAAAGCAAACTCAAATTGAAGTTTTTTTTTGAAAATTAAACCCAATTTAAAGTTGTTTTGGTGTAGTTTTGAGAAGATTAAACCCAAATTGAATAAAAGCAAACCCTGTTTGATTTTTGTGTGTAAGATATAGTTGCTCTGTTTTTCTTTCTTTGGTGTGTGTGTGTGCGTGAGAGAGAGAAAGAGATGCTTTGTTTTCTTCTTTGGGTGTGCGTGTAAGAGAAAGAAGGAGATGCTCTGTTTGTGACATTGTTTGTTAAATGTATGCAGAACTTTTAAAAGTGATGCTCTGTTTGTGTGTATTATGTGTATAAGTATGTACAACATTTAATATCCAACTTGAATTTGTGGATGTGATTCAGTTTTTATTTATTCGATTATAAGCTTGAAGCTTTCTACTAGGTAATTTTTGGTAAATCAAATCCCATAAAGCTTTCTTTTGGGTAACGTGGGGAAAACCAAACTCAAATGAAAGCTTTCTTTTGGGAGATTTAAGAAAAATTAAACCCAATTTAAAGTTTTCTTTTGTGTAGTTTTTGAAAAATTAAAACCCAAATTGAACAAAATAAAATTCAGTTTGATTTTTTCTTTCTTTTGTGGGGTGTAATTTTAAAAAGCAAAATCTTAAAATTAGTGTATTTTTTTCCCAAAGATTAAAAAGGCAGCATGAAATTTTTGTCCGGTTGAAGTTATACTGCATTCCCTGAAGTTAGAAACATTGACAAATTGGTCCCTCGAATTAGGAAACTGATACCTTGATCCCTTAATAGCTCCCAAATCTACGGAATTCATTCAGAATACTGCACAATGGGATCTGATAACCTAAAAACATGAAAAAGGAAAATAAGTATCAAATAACCAATATAAAAGGAGAACAAATACATTATTGAGGGCCTAAATGTAAATAATTAGGGATTATCAATCAACCATCTATTTTCTAAATTATCACACAAAAGTAGATTCAACTTGTACTTGTATATGTGTACACTTTAACACAATTTTTTAGAAAGTTCATTGGAGATACTCTTAGTTCAAATAAATATTCTCTCTCCTAGAGTAGTGCATATATGGTGCTCCCCATCATTGACGCAGGGGAAAATATTTCAGTTGAGACAATTTTGGCCAATCTTTAGTATGTAATTGATTCATAAATGATGAATCATTTTTTTGTTTTTTTGGTTTCTCATTCACGATAAAGCACACTTAAAAAATCACATGATTCCAAGATAATACAATAATTTTCCTGGGGCTGACAATCCAAATGTCAAATTGAGTAAGGGTGGCCCTAATGCCAT
>BRYE01000015.1:15999638-16004638 GCA_030159115.1 Actinidia arguta var. hypoleuca | reverse complement strand
AACAAGAAACACACACACAAAAAAAATCAGTGTACTACAGACACATGACCTCTTGGATCCCATCTATTAAAACCCCAAATTGACTCTATTCTGTACCAGACACAAAGCGCCGCCGCCATGAGATATCAAATCGTCATCCCTATACCAGTGTGCCCATGGGTTTGTCTGGAAATTTACAGATAAATGGCATTTGGGGTTGGATTTTCTTGAAGTTCGCCGAAAACCTATAAGCAATACTTGAGAGAGAGAGAGAGAGAGAGAGAGAGAGATTGCCATTAGAGCACCGCATAGAATACTTCAGAGTAGTGAGTCTAGTAACAAAATAGGAATAAAAAGGTGAAGAAATCGGAATCTAAACGTTTCAACTCAGTTAAGATATGTAGAGACTAATGGCGGCTGCCCCAAAAACTGCCAATTCCTTCACCGCTTTTCTCGAGCTTCCGCCGGAAACTGCCATTGAACTCTTTCACTCACCGGAAAAAGATGAAACTCCGGTGAAATTTCCTGGCGAAATGGAACCACTCTAATAGATTTTGTGGAACGAGAGCAAGTTCCTCTGGATCTACTTCCCACCCTGTCCTAATATCGTTCTACTTCTATTACTCTCCCGTTGGTCAGGTACTACTAAGCATCCACGGGGAAGACTCCATTACTTTCTGGCTTCGGAGTGGACTACCGTGTCCCTTTGTTGACACTGTTCGCTCATTTCCTGCACATACAACATTAACTTGGAAATCAAAAATGACATCTAAATTAGTGAGTTCAATATATATAAACGAAAATTTAAAATTGATATATTGGTTGAAGCAGCGCTAGTTACTCCTAAATACGATTAGAATTTTCTGCTTTAGTTAATGTGTTATATTGTGCAGGCCAGTAAGAAGGTACGGGACAGTGTTGAAGCCATTAGGTATGTGCTGGATGAATCTCTGCAACATTTTCTAGCTGGGAAAGAATGATGTTCTGTTTTTTTTTTTTCAGATCCTCGTAACCTCAACTACCAATTTCTATGGAAAGGGAAATGAATAATCCTCTTCTTAAAGCAGTTGTATAAATGGTGCCAAAAAACTGAAAAAGTATGTGTTGTGTATGGATGTAGAGTTGATTTCTTGTGTATCAATGTACAGGAGCCATTCTTGCTGTGGTTTCATATTTGTCTTGATACGTTTTGAGTAATAAAATGCACATCAGCATTGTGTTTCTAGTGCATTCATTATCCCAGGATTTGGAGTTTTTTTTTGTGTTTTCTTCGGCAGCAGAAAAAAGCATCATCATATCATAAAAAGCAAAAGCAGATATAATGTTTCGAGTACAGCAAACCTTATAATAACCAAAGACCAAAGCATCAACAACGGGGATATCCCCGACTATATTTTGACATTTGAATGTTACTGTAAATTAATGTTTCTTAATTTTCATATTATATGTTTTTTTATTTAAGTTTTAAATTCTAGTTTTTGGATATTAGTTGTTGATTTGAAGCCAATAATTGGTCCTTTGGTCTCGAAAAGAAGTCTTTTTTGTCTAAAATGTGGTCCAAAGATGAATTAAAGTGAAAAAATATAAAATTTTTAAAATTAAGCATCTATTTAAAAACAAAACTGCACTGTTTTGATCATATTTATATATTTATAACAAATCTAATAGTAATGTTGGTGCCGTCAAAAAATAGACTTTTTAATCTTTGAAATGATAATCCACAGGTTGAAAACGAAATACGGACTACACTGCTAGAGTTATACAAATAGGTTAAGCATTTAGAAAAATAAAGTTACATAACCAAATTTTAGGATAATATTAACTTAAAAACCGTCTTCACTCAAAAATGAATAAAATGCAAAATTGACATATTTTAGAAATCTCTACAGTGTAGATTTAAAGAAATTAAATGGTTTGCAATTCCGAGTTGGCTATTAAATGATATGATTATTTTCCCAAAGTGTGTTGTAGGGAGAATTGCACAAACTCTACAATCAGATTTTAAGATACATTCAACCTAAAAAACATTCACTCATAAATAAATAAAATATTTTAGAAATTTCTATTGAGTCTAATTTTAAAAAAATTAAATGTGCACAATTTTTAGTTGTCTACTAAAAGATATGAATGTTTTCCCAAAGTTTACTGCAAGGGTTGCACAAACTCGATAACTAGATATTAGGGCAATTTCAACCTAAAACTTTTTTCACTAAGAAATAAATAAAATACGAGGTTCACATATTTAAAAAACTCCATGAGTCTAGTTTCAAAAAGAATTAAATGATACACAATTATGTGTTGTATACTAAAAAATATGGTCGTTTTTTCAAAATGTGTCAATGGACTGTAATTCAAGAACCAGATTTTACGGAAATTTCAATCTAAATATTATTTTCACTTAGAAACAAATAAAATAATTTTTTTATATATTTATAAAGATCTACGAGTCTAGTTTTAAAACAATTAAAACAGGGCACAATTTCGAGTTGTATACTAAAAAATATGATCATTTTTTCAAAATGTGTAGCAAGGAGACTGCATATACCCGAAAACCTAAATTTGATGGCAATTTCAACCTAAAAATTGCTTTCACTTAGAAATAAATAAAACGAAAAAATTTGAATAATTAGAAAGATCTATTAGTATAGTTTCAAAAAAATCAAACAATGCTCAATTTCGAGTTGTTTACTAAAAGATATGGTTATTTTTTCAAAGTGTGTCGTAGAGGACTCCGCATTCCTAATTTTGCACACTTGTTGCAAATTTTGCACGCTTGTATCAAAATTTAAACAATTGATACATGCGTCAATTAAGATAATTTTTACACAAAATGTAAATCAAAATTTACAGTCACTTGCAACAAAATTTGCACCAATTGAGATATTTTTCACATAATGTAGATTAAAATTTGGAAATGATTGAAACTAGTACTATCTATGGAGTTAGTATATTTTATGATTTTCAAAAAAGATCTTCAAGTGGGTGTA
This sequence comes from Actinidia arguta var. hypoleuca, assembly GCA_030159115.1. Lineage (NCBI taxonomy): Eukaryota > Viridiplantae > Streptophyta > Magnoliopsida > Ericales > Actinidiaceae > Actinidia > Actinidia arguta. The sequence continues at coordinate 16,001,672 of BRYE01000015.1, read as the reverse complement.
AATGCAGAGAAAATAGGGTGTAAATGGAAAGGTTCATCCACAAATGCTAAAAAAGGCATCTCAATCACAAGGTTAAGGATAAATTTCACTGAACTCCCCTAACGTTTCTTAAATTTTAAAATTTTACTGATTTTTTTTACTTTTAAAATTATTGTCAAAATTTTGAGAGTTTTGATCACAGTACTACGCTTGGGAATTTCCCGAGTCAATTTGCTTGGACCCAAAAAACTTTTCTCCCTTTTTGGTAAATTTCATACGTCTTGAAATTTTTTATAATTATATCCACTCTTTTGTAATTTTTGAAATAGCTAGCAATGACATCTCTTACTTTTGAAACTATTATCTAGATTCTTTACTTGCACGCTAATGTTTTTTTATAAAAATAATAAAATTGTCTTTATTTTATTAAATTTAATAAAAGAATTTATTTTTTAAGTACGCTTTTGATTAGGATTACTTAAAAAGTTAAAAAATAAAAATAGAATAGTTTATAAATATATAGTATTTAAAAAAAAATAGAATATTTATTTATTTTAATTGATGTATTGAGAAAAGAATTTTTTGAAAATCCTAAATTTAAAGATAATATTTTCATTTTTCCCAAAAACATCTCTAGAAGAGAATCTTGATAATAAAGGGATTTGTATGGCGATGAAAGACAATGGGGGCCAGGAAATATACTTTTGGAGTAACAATTGATATTGGGAATAGATTAGTTGGGTGAGTGGGAGAAAACTAAGATATTATATTCACATGATGAAGTTAAATGCATTTAACTTTATAAAGAAATAAAATATGAATAAAAGTTGAAAAAATATGCATGTAATATTTAATTTTCTTGTCCTCCAAATCTCAAAAGGGATTTGTATGGCGATGAAGGAGAATGGGGGGCCAGGAAATATACTTTTGGAGTAACAATTGATATTGGGAATAGATCAGTTGGGTGAGTGGGAGAAAACTAAGATATTATATTCACATGATGAAGTTAAATGCATTTAACTTTATAAATTATAAAATATGAATAAATAAAGTTGAAAAGACGTAAGTTAAAGAGAAAAGAATGACATGACAATGAAGGATTCAAATCCTCTAAGTGAATAATGTGTGGAGTGTTACCGGAGTGTACGTTTTGTACACTTTAGGACCAAAACGATGTCGTCTTTGTCTTGATCATAAAACGATATCATTTTGTACATTTCAGGAACACTTCATACAAACTGTACTTCAGAGGATCCGAACTCGAAAATGAATAGTCATGTTGTCAATAGAGATGAATATATACTATAATAATTTCATAATAAAAATGAATAACCATATTTTTTGAAGAGATAAATATCCATTATAAAAATTTCATAACAAGAAATGAATAACCATGTTTTCAGAAGAGATAAATATTTACTATAGTAATTTCATAACAGTATCATATGCTGCTTTTCTTTTTTCTGGTTTGGTGCATGCCTTTTTCCCCTTTGGTCTATATGCATTATGGATTGCTCTGCTGTCAATTCATGGAATCTCAACAAAAGCTGAGGAAGAATGGGTCCGAAGTACAACAATTATTTTGGAAACACAACAAAAGCTGAGGAAGAATGGGTCCAACAATTATTTTGGAAACTCAACAAAAGCTGAGATTGTGGAAACACAACAAAAGCTGAGGAAGAATGGGTACAACAATTATTTTGGAAACTCAACAAAAGCTGAGGAAGAATGGGGTCAAAACTACAACAATTATTTTGGAGATTATAATTGTAAACCAAAGTCGTCTGTCTCACAGCACCCTACCTTCTGAGTACACCCGAACTCTTTTCAAAATTTTGAAGGTTTTGATCACAATACAAACTTGTCGAACCCCAGTAATACGCTTGGGAAGTTCCCCTGGGTAAATTTATTTGGACCCAAAAAAACTTTTCTCCCATTTTTGTAAATTTCATTGACCTTTCTTGAAATTTTTTATAATTACATCCACTCATTTGTAATTTTTGAAATAGCTAGCACTGACATCTCTTACCTTTCAAACTATTATCTAGATTCTCC